>OU015490.1:198959134-199129134 GCA_907164885.2 Dolomedes plantarius | reverse complement strand
AGAGGCAAACACAGTCGAATATTCTTTTCCTTCTTTTTTTTTTTAATATTGCTTTCTAAGGGGAGGACGATAAATTGAATCTGGCAGCGTAAAAGCATCGCAGAATTCTAATATGAGAGTGGAAGAAAAAGTAGTTTTTTTTTCTCCAGTTTCCTTTTTTTGTTGAGTGTATTTTTACTGTTGAAAAATAAAGATGGTTTGAGGAATAACAACACGATATATTTTGTGAGCTGCGTTTATTTGTTCTTTTTAAAAAAAACTGTACGCAGGGTACTTTCAAGAATTGCTTAATTAAAAATAATCTTGTAAGGTTTTTCAATGTTTTATGAATACTTATAAAACTTTACTTAAAATTAAGATATCATTTAATGACAATAAAAATTCTCACACAAAGTATTCTATTCCTACTGTTATACATGTATTAATACAATACATTTAGACAAATTATACATAGACTCACTTATGGACAGACAAACAGACACACACACACATATTATATATATATATATATATATATATATATATATATATATATATATATATATATATATATATATATATATATATATATATATATATATATATATATATATATATATATATATATACAGAGAGAGAGAGATAGTTAGTTACTGGCGTGCAAAACTTAATGACCGTATGGTTTTTTCGCAGTTTCTTTGCAATGGAGCAACCTGGATGAATGAAATTCACACCACAATAACCTCAATAAGTACAACAATGGTGAATGAAATAATATATGTGCAAAAATAATATAAACGTTAATTCGGAGAATTTATTAAGAAACAGCTAGAAAGCATGATGCATTATCGTACAAAGGCGTATTTCTCAAAGATGGAATAAAGGAAAGAGGTCGTGTTCAGTAGGGATTATGATGTCCCTTAACTGCAATGATTGCTATGCAGCATCTAACTATGCTTAAAACGAGTTGGTGTATAAGCTTTTGGAGTAACATTATTCAATCCTCTTTTAGTGTAATTTTTAATTTCATGACCTTTTAAAGTTGAGGAATGCGTGCCTCAAGTCATCTTCCCAGAGTGTCCCACACAAGTTCTATTGGATTAAGGTATAGGGACTTCGCAGGCCAATTCATACTAGTAATAGCTTCACTTTTCAACAGCTCATCCAAAGCACATTAACGAAGAGGTCTGGTATTATTTTCCATAAAAGGGAACTGATAAACAATGGCACCACCGGAAATACGTAGATGAGAAATGATCACCTGAATGCAGTAACGGTTTCCTGTTACTGAACAACCTTCGAAAATGTAGACCTCGGTAAGACCATTTAGCACGATGTCTTCTCAGACCATGACACCTGCACCTTTATACAGATCTCTTACGATAATGTGTTGCCACATCTCTTCAAATTACCTGTCGTTCAGAATCGCTAGTTAGACAGAACCGACTCTTACCACTGAAGAATACCGTGCCCCATCACTGGGCAGTCTAATCTTTATGGTCTTAAATGGTTACACCATGTTAGATGGATCTCCTATGCCTAGCGTTAGCGTGATGCAATGTTCTGTCTGTCGGGCGAATACACCAAATTTATCCAAACGTCTGGTCACCGTGAACCACGACTATTTGCGTCCTGTGGCAATCTGCAGCGGATTTGCAATATTGCCTGCCGTCTGTCTCTTTTGGCCTGTAGCGAAATAAATTGGTCAACCCATGGTGTCTTTCTTTGGGAGACCACAAGCGATCTTTAAAACAGCTGTTCCTGTTCTTGTCCTCCACACTCGTGAAACAATACTATGGGCGATACCAAACGCTTCGTTTACACTATCCACCATGCGTCCTTCTTCAAATTACCAATTATTTGCCACGCGTAAAAGTTATCTAATTGTAACCTACTTGACATTTGTATCACCTGTAACACAATTACAATTCACTTTAACTTCTTACAACGGTGAACACACTAACTTTTAACTATGTAACTTTTCTCAGAAAAGCTGCTTTTATCAAGTTTCTGCCACATGCCATTCAACGTGACAATCTGGAAATTTACATATGTGCCATTTTTCTGCTGATCAGGTTATCAAGAGCGACAGAAGTACAAATTTTATTACTAGATTCTAATATCATCTAACTATGTTTTCTTCATAATGAAATATAATACGTGTAACATTTATAAATTGTTTCGGAGAATTTTACTAAATCATTAACCCGACCAAGTCTTTTGTACTGAAGTAAAGCAATCAAAATCTAAGTTAAATTTCTTTTATCCGGTCAAATGCACACTCAGGAATTATAAAAAACTTCTAAATCAAATCTCTTACATTCAGTGATTAGGTTAAGGTCGAGTTTTAAATGATGAAGGAATGGAATAAGCATGATAATCAAATTTTCTTTCGACAGGAGAATTGCGGAGGGAAGTGATATGATTTATTGAATCAAAGCCCATCGCAAGAATAATTAGCATCTACATTTCAATGGATTAAAAAAAAGCAATTATTAGAAGTATACATCACATATTATGAAATCATAAAAAATTTAAGATTATTTACAGAAGATTAATTGGTCAGTGTTAAGCAAAAAGGAACCAACCAACACTACACTGAAAACCAAGCAAATTGAGCTTTATTATATAGTTAAATTAAATGTTCCAGTTGCTGATGTTTGGTTCCTCAGTGAATAAAAAAATATTATTTGGCCTAGAATAATATTTTTTCCCAGATAGCTAAACATATGGATAAATACACACATACACACACATATATATATACACACAAACTCAACATTTAAAACTTTTTGGGTCAGTTCTTTGATACATAACACTTTGTATCTGATAAAGAATTAATTTTTTAAAGGATTTACATTTTGTGAGAATAACATGCGAAGATAAAATGAGTATTTTTCTTTCAGTTCCTTGAAAAATTAAGGCCATTTAATTTTAGAGTGATTGAAATCTTTTACAAAATGTTAGATATTATTCATGTCAGTATTGAAATATACCCTATTGCTCATTTTAATAAACATGATTTTTAATAAAAATTTTAAAAGCGATATTTGAATTGTAGCTAAAAAAACCCTATAATCAATTTTCCAATTTGTTAGTCACTTTTTACTTCCTAACATAACCTAAATTTGCATTTGAGCTAAGCAAAAAGGTGATTACTGAAGGCGTTTGCTCATTTCCGAATATGCTGTTGTTGCGGTAAATCATTTATGGTACAAAGTGAAAAATCTTTTAAATGTTAAATGAATTTCAGAAAATTACATTTCCCTTCATTTTCGGTAAATTTATATAGCTAGCGAGTCAACTTCAATGTTAATTAGTCAAAGATAATTGGACATCGCTGAGATGTCCAGTTTGATATTCTTACTCTAATATGGACCATCAAAAATTTCAGTCTCATTCTACTCAAACTATCCTTGACCATGCCAGGGCACATAGTACGAAGGTGGAATAGGAGGGGAAAAATTTCTAAAACATATAGGTTGTAATACGATTTCTTGGTTCAACATACAGAAATAAATGGACTGAGATTCAATGAGGGGAAACAGCCTCAAACAATACTAACAACGTCTCCACAACAAATGAATTGAATGGAAATGCCAGTTTTAAAGAAATTCTCATAGGATTGCGCTTATTATTACTTATTATGATGGATAAGTAGATAAAATGTTAACGATTAAAAATTCAATTTTTGCTACCGTGGTTATTTATACCTACAATGTCTGAGTGTCATTTTGATCTTTCTGGAAAACTAAAACATAAAATTATTTTAGAACATTTAGTTTTGTTTATACTGGTGTGTGATGGATGTAAATTTTCTATAAACTAATAATATTTTATAGGTGATAATTTAATACAGGGAGTCCTATTACACCAGATATCCAGTTGTCTCTTAGTATTTTTTTTAGAGATATCTCACTCATTTTGCAATTTTTTCCTTATTTTGGATTTTTTTCTTACTTGCAATTTTGTAAAAATTTCGGGTTTTTCAAGCATAGTATGTCAAGTAAAATCCTGACTGGACTAATATGGATGATGTAGTGAACAGTATGAAAAACTGTTTTTTCTATCTACTGGTATAAGGAGATGTTGCTTTGGAAAATCAATTATATGGTAGTTAGTCATTTTTTTCATGAATGTTACTATTTTTTCTAGCTCCCACTGTATTTTGTGCAAGTCTGGAATTGCGAAGGATTTATTACGCATCAAAGAATGCCTAGCATTGTCAGGAAATATCAATGACAGATACATATTGGCTAGGGAACGACCCTGTACCATTCAGACTATTTTAGTTTGACTCTTTCAAATAGTGAAAGAGTCAAACTAAAATAGATCTGTTCCGACTTATAACCGGACATGTTGCTTTGTTAAATCAATTATATGGTAGTTAGTCATTGTTTTCAGAAATATAATTATTTTTTCTAGCTCCCACTGTATTTTGTGCAAGTCTGACAGTCCGAAGGATGTGCTACGCATCAAAGAATGCATAGCATTTTCAGGGAACATCTATGATGATACTTGTTAGATACGGATCGACTCTGAGCCATTCAGACTATTTTAGTTTGACACTTTCAAATTGTGGTACATAGGTCTATTCAGACTTATAACAGGATATAGCTGCCTCCTGGCTCATCTCTTTCATATCGGGGTTTCTTACAGCCCCAATTACCACCTTTGGAAGCTTTATATAATCCATGGACAGACAACACGTTCTTCATTGCAGGGCAATACGCAGCAGCCTCGAATATGGGAGACATTGGGAACCGCGATCCATTCTAGGAAGAGAACTTCTGTATTCAAGTTTACTTGTTCTTTTGCGTTTAATTATTTCTGTCAAATCATTGCCATTAGAAAAAAATGCTTCATAGGATTATATAAAATTTTATTTATTTATTTATTTATTTATTTATTCTTTGTGTAGGGACCCGGGGTTTCCTGAATTGGATGGCAGATCTGTACTGTCCATCCGGTGCCCAGACCCTTAATAATGAATAATTACAAGATAAAAAGAACTTTTTATATACAATGTTTTTAAATTTTCTGTTGAATCATATAAACTTGACAATTCTATGTATTAATAAATACTTTTTAAATTTTTTTTTAATTAATTATCCCATCAATTCGAAAGTAACTGAAGTTAATTGGTTGTTAACTTGCGTTCAACTTTTCGTTCCCGTCCCGGCCGATAGAGGGCTGCACCAGTCTACAAAACAAAGTTAACTGAAAATGACTTCAAAACTGCTTAAATATGGCTAAAAGTATTAAAATAATGCATTGTAATCGTGTTCGGAGCTATTCTAAAAGTTTGAAATGTCTAGCTAGTCGGGAAGTTAGTTAAAAATCAATTGAAAGATTTGTACTGGTCAAACGCACACACAAACAAGAAACCGAGTTAATAAAAACATGGTAAGAATGTCACCGAACTTCGGAAATTTACCCTCGGCTGCGAGTACAGGAATTGCTGCGTAGCGACCGGTCGACAGTTTGACAAAGGCGTATAAGCGAAAGCTGTGGTTGCTGTAATTCTCGAATACTTATCTTTTGTGTACCTCCATTAGCAGTTTTACTTACAATCTTTTTAATTCTTAAGTGTTTTATTCCCTTATGCTGTTTGTGCTGTGCGTTGGTAAGCACTGACGAATGATTTGATATCAAGTGCCACCGCTCGAAACAAAAAAAAAAACAAGGTTTTTTTTGAAGGTGTGTGTTTATGAGTGTTCTTAATTAAAAGTTTTTACTTGAGAAGTTCTTTATTTACGTATTAAGGTTTCCAGGACATATTTCTTTTTTGCTACATTATGTTAGTTTATCAAATATTCTTGTCTATTTTCGTTTAGTAGAGATGGCAATGCTGCTAAAAATTAAAACTTTCGTTTCTCTTTCTTTTCAGTGCTTTCAGATACATAATCCGTTAAATATAGTATTTATTTTGTACTTGCCATAGAATAGAGACTACGCATTATATACTGTATACCCTAATGACTCTTGAATAGGAGCGGACAAAAGGTAAGCTGTATAAAGCTAAAAATTCAAAAGCTATGTGACTGTCGTATGGGGAAAAAATTAAAGAGCTATTTGATCAGGATTCTATAAATACCTGTAAATACTCTGACGATATATACAGAAGTGCGTTAGGGCATTACTACGCAACTATGTGTAGAATATTAAGAGATTGCTTGAGGTGGTGTTGAGAACATCTTGATGGTTTACTACTTTGTGGGTTTATAGGAGCACTAAAAAATTTTGTACTAAAGAAATAAGTGATAATGGATGATAATAAATCACCGACTGTTTGAAGATATCTTTTTTTTTCTCCAATGCGGCAGACGGTACCGCGGTTTTGCTGGCCACTTTTCTTGGAGCATCGTATAGGTGGATCAGCATTACCCCCCCCCCCCCTATGCGCCGGTCCCATAATTTTGAATCGAGTCAAGTGGCGAGACGGAAACACTTGACCCCCCACCTCCAGTGGTAAATTTGAGAACTAGGAGGACATTGCAGCTACGACAGTTTTTACGTGCACCAGCTGCCATTAGTGTACACGGTGGTGGATTTGTCGCTGACCGGCATCAAATGACAACCCTCAGATCACTGGCTCGACACCTTTGTCAAATGATAGAAATTTTTTTCAACATGAACGTTTTTATTAAAGCAATTATACATTCTAATACTGATTATTAATTTCAAGAACTTCATACATTTAAAACTCTCATGAACGTCATAAGGGTTTATGCTGAAAAAAGGCCTATTCATATTTTGTAGTACAAAACTCGGGTACAAAATTTAACCCTGATGTCATAAAAAGTGATATTTCAGGAATAATGAAATAACACTTTTTAAATAGGGCCCTAGTGCTTGAATAACGATAAATGTCCACATATGTTCATTCAGAAGTGTTCTCTTTGATTAAGGGAAGAAAAGTTTTGCAGTGAACTACCAAATATTCCTAACAGATGCAAGCTCTCATTACTTGAACAGAAATATGCCACATAAGCTCGATAATTTCGGAATAAATATTTGGTTTCATTTAGATATATAGGCCAAAATGAACAGCAAATTGATTAATTCCGGATTAATTAATTAGTAATGAATTGTCATTATGAACTAATGTCGGAATGTGCTCAAATTATTAAAGGTAAGAAGAAATTTTGAGAACCACTCGGATCAAATGCATTAAAGCATGACGTACAGTTTAGCCTTTCAAGCTTACACATGAACATATGTGGACATTTATCGTTATTCAAGTACTAGGGCCCTGAAAATTAGTTATTTAAAAAGTGATATTTCATTATTCCCTAAATATCACTTTTTATGGCATCAGGGCTAAATTTTGTACACGAGTTTTAGACTACAAAATATGAATAGGAACTTTTTTCAGCTTAAGCCCTTATGCCGTTCATAAGAGCTCTAAATGTATGAAATCCGCAAAATCACCATGAAGCAAAAGCATCAGTGATGGTGGTACAACAATAGTGCAAAATAGGACTTTAAATTTTTTAGATGGACGTGGGACAAATACTTTTCCTCAATTGGGAATTAAAGCCATATGTAGTAACTCTATACCAAGGTAAATAAAAATACATCAAAGTAACTAAAAATATGTATCATTAAAATTTTATTTGGTATTATCAATTTACCAAATGATTTTAAATAAAATGTAGAAACAACACATGCAATTCGATTATGCAGCTCGACGTATTGTATGTAAATAAATTACATATAGTTTCTTGAAAAAAATTCCAGGTAGTATCTTCTAACGAAACTACAGCGGGTTATTAACGTAGGATTACCTGTCGTTGCTTACCTCTTTCGTATGTATATATGCATATATATATATATATATATATATATATATATATATATATATATATATATATATATATATATATATATATATCGACAAATTTTCACCCTGGGTTAACACTGAGGTGAGCGATTTCAACAGGGTTAGTACAAAGCAACCTTAAGGGCGTAAAAATATGCTTAGACTCATTTTCAGAAATGCCGTAGTGGTTACAAGTTTCAAGCTGCCACACCGCATGTCCAAGGTTCGATCCTGCAACTGGTCAAAGTTGACTCGGCCTTTCATCCCTTGAGTGGATTGATGAAATGAGGACCAAACATGCTTGGGAACTAACTCTATAGGTTTTGTGTGCGGTTGACCACCCGAGGGAGATATATGAAGGCCTTATTTGAATAGTGGTCCAACTCCATTCTTGTTCATTTTCAGATACAGAGCCTTAAAGTCTAAAGAGTGCCGAGAAATGACTTCTTTAATGTGATTTGTAAGACCCTCTATTGGCAGCAGAAATAAGCTGGAGGTATACCAGTTTAAAAATAAGGTAGGAATGACTTGTACGAACATGAAAGTGAAGATAACTCTATTTTTTTTAAAGTGGAGTTGAAACACTATTCAAATAAAGCCTTCATATGCTATATGGCACCCGAAGCCATAATGAATGTATGAAGAAGATTAATGTAATTAATTTATTAATTCTGTTCGTGTCTCTTTCATGGTCAAGAAAGCGGAGACGGGCAACACCGGCCTTGATTCACCTTCGGACTGTTGTGCCATGAGTTTGGTTTCATTTTCCATAAATTTATAGAGAAATTTATTTGAAAGGAAATCACCTGGTATGATTAACACTAGAAAGACGGGTTTTTTTTCTTACTAAAAAGACTGAGCACCGCCATTTTGATGGGTAAAAATAAAATAAAAAATTTAAAATATTTAATGCTTTTAAAAAAAGTACAGTAAAATATTTTAAATTTTGAACTATTTCATACAATATATAATAAATTAGTATATATTTAGATACATTTTATGTAGGTATGCTGAACTGGCAACCTGGTATGGTTCATCCGTAAAAATATATGCATGGTTTGTGCAGTCCTTATTTTTAAACACCAATATTTCCGAAGAGCCAATATTTCTGTAATTTGCAAAAGGGGAAAGAGACAAAAAGTAGCCAACTTTTTTCCGGTATTATTTTAAAGATTTCTGCCTGTTTTCTATATTGCCCTCAATATAGAAAACAGGCAGAAATCGACGGTTTTCAGTCTTAGTAGGTATACAATACATATTCTCTCCCTATTTACTATCGAATATAATTTTGCATATATGTGTGCATATTTTACGTAAAATTAGAAAAAGTCATAAAATTTCAGAAGCCTAAGGACATAAATACAGACATAGCACTCAATAGTATGTTCGAAACCGACAATATGACGGCTGCCCTCTCTCTAGTGTTAAGATAAATTTCACTTCATGTCCTCATATATATCTAGTTCTACCCAATTTGATAAAATACAGAACAGTAAAAACACCCATTAAATGTTCTTAGCCAGGCTGCAATCTATATATATATAAAACAGTTCCGTAACTAACTGACTCACAACGCACAGACCAAACCTCTGGACCTAAAGGGCTGAAATTTTGCATGACGATTCTTCTTATAGTGTAGGGGTGCACTAAGAAAGATTTTTGAAAAATTCTTCATAGATTTTTTAAAATTAAATATTTAAGCTGTTTTAGTAACATTTTTTAAGTTTGCATTTAAAATAATAATTTGAGGGTTATAAAATTTATATAATTGAGAAAGATCATTAAAATTCCTTTAAAATGAAATCCTTTTCGAATCTTTACCTCAATTTTCTCATTTTTTGGTGAATTTTTAAAGATTAATTTTCAGAATTTAACTTATTAAATGCTGATCACGTTATTTCTGTTTCTGGTACTTTAAATAAATTTATCGTCACGTCATAATAACTATATAGACAAAAAAAAATATTTTTCTTTTCTTGCTAATGCTGCAGAGGATTGGACATTATTTAAAAAAATATTAAAACACTGTAAAAATATGTTTCTCAAACTGTACTATATTAACTGTACTATATTCTTTAGTATGTCCTATTAGATTTAATTTGAATATTTTATTGTACATTATTTTGTCTATAAAATATCTCTTACAATTTTTTATAAATGTATTTTTTTACATCAGTTGTACACATCGATCGTCGTATTTATTGTATATATATATATATATATATTGGCATTCATTGCATACATTGACAGTTGTATTTAATTTGAATGTACTCCATAGCGAAGTGTGCGGGTTTTCAGCTAGTTACTTATATATTAAGAAAAAAACTTTAAATATGTCCGGTAGTTTAAGATCAATTCGATTTCTAGAAAACATGTTCGGATTAAACGAGTTCGCACAAAGAGCAATGAAATTTTGAAGTTAAAGGTTGAAGGGTTTAATTTAACTGTATGTACAAATTCTTCAAGCGGCACCCGAATAGAAACCTAAATATTTGACTTCGGTAGTGCACGGACTAAATTTATCGATAACGTGATCAAATCAAAAGATTAATTAAACCATCAAACTGCCATTCAACCATGCTTTTAAGCGGCGAAGTATACTCAAAACCTCGGTC
This sequence comes from Dolomedes plantarius, assembly GCA_907164885.2. Lineage (NCBI taxonomy): Eukaryota > Metazoa > Arthropoda > Arachnida > Araneae > Dolomedidae > Dolomedes > Dolomedes plantarius. The sequence goes on along the minus strand of OU015490.1, from coordinate 199,118,715 downwards.
GGCTGATTTCGAAGCAAAGTAAATGAAGCAATGCCATTTAATGTGGAATAAAAATGATCGATTTATCCCCCCCCCGCCCCCACTTTATGTTCGCAGATCGAATGAAATACCAGGACAAAAGCAAAATGTTTGAAAAATGACATTTATTTAAGTCAAGACCTGCTTGTACTTCTAGGGAATATTTTAATATGACGTTAATTCTGTCAAAAAGGTTTCGCTGCCAATGAAAACAAGGCCGGAATCTAATTATAAAGTCATTTTAAGCGTTAACTTCCTTTACTTGAATAAATACACTTTATTAGGCTCTAAAAAAAAAATCCGAATCAAATCGATTATTTGGGATGATTTGGTTAAAGTCGGATCTAAAATAACGTGAAATAGAATTGGCTTTTAACTGAATTCGGCTTCAGTCGGAGGAAATGTGGTGGAAAAAGGATTTATTTAAGTTAGAATGAAATTAGCTGGAGGTTGGATTTCTCAGTGTTTTGCGCAGTAAAGTAAGGGACGTATAAGTAAACTATGAGGTAATTGAATGCCTGTGTTTTAAGTTAATTAAGGTATTTGCTTTACTCCTTTATATGACATTTCCTTTTGGGAAGTAAAGTGATCAAGTTAAAGTCAAAACTTAATTTAAAGACATAAATATTACAAGCAGTAAACTTTTTTGAAATTCATTACGATTTTATTAAGTGCAATTAAAATAAAGATTATTTATTTTTCATCGCTATAATGAATGAAGGTTTTAAATATGGGGGCGCGGTGGCCCAGTGGGCATGAGCAGCGGGCCAGTGATCTGAACGTTCCTTGGTTCGATGCTCGTGGCTGTAAAATCCTCCGTTGTGTTCAATAATGGTGGCCGGGGCACGTAAAATAGGTCGTGGCTACAATGTCCTCCAAGTTCTCAAATTTACCTCTGGAGGTGCGGGGTCAATTGTCCCGGTCTCGTCACTTGAGTCGGTTCAAAATTACGGGATCGATGTTCTTCGAGGTCAAGTCAGACTTCAGCCCTAGTGGTACCTCGCCTTAAAGTGAAACTGCTTACTACCCTTCGCCGAGGACCTAGGATTTGAGGACCTATGTCCTTTGGACTTGGTGTAGGATTTCCTACACCAATGGGGTTGGAAACGACAACAACAGCAGGTTTCAATTTTATATCTAAGTGTTGATTCCTAACGGGTGGCTTGCATTCCTGTAAAGCACAGTTATAATCTAGGCTCGGGAAATCCTTGTGGTAGTACGCTGGCTTCCTGTGCTGAGGGTGCTCGGATCGAATCCCGACACGTGCCATTAAATATATCTGTCTCTAGGCCGGATATGGACATGCTAAATCCGTAGACCGGAAAGCTACTCTATGACACAAGAGAGGGTGGATGAGGGTTCGACCCTCCCCCCCCCAAAAAAAATGTCGCCCCTGGTGTTTCTCGGTGAAAATTGAGGAGGCTAAGACTTACTCCGACCCTTGTGGTGCTATATAAACCTGAGTCGCACACTTCATCCCGAAGCCAGTATAGACCTGGTCTGGCACTTCCAGCTAGGGGGACATTAAAAACAACAACTACTACTACAACAGTTATAATCATCACATTTTGGTAAAATAATAACTATTACTCTGCAAACTTTAACTGTTAATTCATGATACTTGGATCGTTAAAAATAGATTTTTGTCGGGTTTAAAGAATATCGGAATCAAATTCTATGTAAGTTTTAGATCCTCCAACCATCTAATTAAATAATTTTTTCATCCTCTTTCTGCGCATGGATGCTTTGCTTCATGGGAGTAATAAGGTATTTGAATCCAGTCACAACAAGGTTGGTTGGTTTAGAACCCAAAGACACCTTTTTTTTTTACAAGAAGGTTGATTAGTCTTGAACGGCTGTAGGCTTTCTAGAAAACAGTAGTCACCTACGGAATCCTTATTGGTCCTTTAACTGGAGGCTCTTTTTATGGAGGTAATCCACAAGAATATTGACTGTCAGTGATATGCATTAAATGTGTTACGTTATAATACTTTATTTTCATGCCTATTCACATGCAAGTTTGTATTTTAAGATACTGTAACCTTTTTTTTTAGTTCATCCAACTCCGGAGAGCTTCGGCATTAAGTGAATATAAGAATTTCAGCAAAGTCATCTCTTGCTTACCTCTTTTGTGGCAGCGGGGCAAAAACACCCGGTCTGGTATGTAAAAGGACTTTCCACAGACGTTGTTGAGTGCATCTTTCAACAGAATGTTCACATTCGCCTCAACTTAGTCTACTCTCTGAATCTACAGCCTTTCTTCCAATCTTGGGCGGGATCGGGGTTTTATGCAGACGTTGCGACCGGATGGAATGGGCTTTTCAATCATTCATAGGATTCTTTATATAATTTCTCAAAATTTCAAAGCCACATACTGGAGTTTCAAGACATCAAATGCAATTCTGTTAAAAAATTGAAAATCTCTGAAAGCGTCATCCACTTTGCTTACTGGATAATGTATTCACCTTCCCCGCCGTGGGTTTTTGTTGGATTCCAGAGTAAGTCTTGGTTGTCATCTAGGGGTAAAAACATTCTTCCGTCTGAAATAGGAATCCGTCTTGATAGGGATGTTATGAAAATACCACTGTCCATCGTCGAGGTCATCATCTGTGTAAAGAGCAGTTATCCCCGTGTCTGTGTATTTATTTCTGCAGATTGTCTTCTCTATCTTCATATGAACTCCAAACTGGAGACCTTATCTACTTAGGACCCAGGGACATAAACAACAAAAACAACAAATCCCTAACAGCAACGATATAACCAGAAATCGACAATTTCTGTGAAATATCTCTTCGGTCTCGGGAAGTGGAAGTGGAATACATCCCAAAGTAATCACAGGGGTATGCGACGACGCCAGTGTAATTTCTAAGTGGTACCCCTTTGTCCTGCATGTGATGCTAATGGCTGGTTGGAATCAAGTTGTCGCAACGACTTATCATGTAGTCCCTGGTGGAAAGTCACCTGATGGTTTCATAGGGACAATACCACCCTGCTGAGCATCGAACGTACGTAGACGGTAAAATATCTTCTCAAGTCCTTCCAAATTTGCCTTTGTGCTTCGTAAAACAATGCAAACCATCGACTTCATATAAACCACTAAAATTGAGGAATGCAAGATGAAATAATGAAAACCGAGTGGACTTTTTGCAATTTGATACTTTTAATTAAAATAGTTTATGTTAAATTATAACCGTTTTCAATTTACTTCCCAAAATACTGGGGAATATCTACTTTCGATTATTTAATTATCAAACATGAGGATATTTGCATGACGATTAATATAGTTCTTTAAACAAATTATGCTTATTGTGATATCAGTTCAAATACTAAAACCTGTTCTTAATGGGTGACTTACAATGCAAAGGTTTTAAACATGTTGTTTAGTATTATTTACATCTAACATTGATTTTTGTTTATCCACATTACATTACATCTTAATAGTTTTTTATTGTTGTTGTTGTTGCTGCTAATGCCCCCTGACCGGAAGTATACCAAACCAGGTCCATACTAGCTAGTGGGAAGAGGGGTACGGATCCGGTTTATAATGGCACCACGAGGGTCAGAGTCCGATTTAGCCAGGTTCCACCTCAAATTTGACCGAGCAACCTCAGGGGATGACATCTGGAGGGATCGTACCTTTTCCCCCTCAATCTGACCTCATAGATGGATTTTCCTGTCTACATATTTAACGTTCCCATATCCAGTGTAGACATAGAGGTATATAAGGGCGCTTGTCGAGGTTCAAAACATTCTCCGCTCTGAAAGCAAACGCGCTACCATTGGGCTACCTCGGTCCCTTTTAGACTAATTAATCCCAAACTCTTTGTTATATATCTTAAAGTTTGGTTTTACTGTTATACCATACCATAGCATTTTACTAATCAAAGTATCTTAGTGGAGTCTTTTGCAACTTATGGGTATCATTATAGTGGGACCTTCATTTCGAAGCTAATTCTCACATGACTAGAAATCGCCATGCCTCATGCGGGATTTGAACCGAAATCCTCTAGTACCTAATTCCAGCGTCCAGTATATGTTTTAAAGATGTTCGACATAAAATGTTTAGTTTTGCAACCGCAATGTTAATTCCAACCAAAATTTTGCTGCAATAAAATCCCAATTTACAATCCAAAATATTAAAATAAAATATTATTTAGTATCAAACTTTAGCAAAAGATTTAAGTTTACTAAATTGTCTTCAATAAAAGTATTTTTACAAAATTTATAAGACTAAAGTAATCGAAGCAAAAGAATTATTTGAAGCTCACATTTTCTCATATAAAATTATAAGACAAAATTCTTTTTATAATCAAAGTTTATCTTATTAAACATACATATTTCCTCGATTTAAAACGATCCTAAAATAATCTTTTATTTTACTTATCACCAGGTTAAAATTAGTTCTAGAAGAAAATAAAATTTAAAAGAAAAATTAAATCAAAATATCTCGAGATAGGTTATTTTACAAAGTAATCAAATATTTGTAATTGAATATTTAATAAATAAAGGTTATACTATAGAAGAGATTGAATTAAACTTCAAACATAATATTTTTTTCGGTTACAGTTAAAGTGATAATTTTAGAGCAACATCAAATAAAATGAATGAAAATTAATTTTTTTTCACTAATGCTATCACTCCTTGAGTTTAAATATTGCTTTCTTCACCTGAGTCAAGAAATTAAATACAGTTAAAAATAACAATAAATAACTAGATATCAAACACGTTGATAGTAAAAACGTAATATATTTTATTTTCTTAGTAATACTACCCTGAAGATCAAATCGATTTTTTTATTTTAAATATAATTCCTTGAAAAAACATAGTTCAAAGAGCTGAAATCCCATTTACAAAATATTCTTATTGTTTATCTCAAATTACAAAGAGGAAGTATTTATTAAGCTTTATCAGATGCAGGAGGGAACTGTATATAAATTGCGTACGAATAGGTCCCGAATAATCTGAATAGATTGAACCCTATGTTTTCGGGTAGCAAAATTTTATTTTGGAAGATTGCCGCTTATAAAAATATAGAAAACATTTATCTGAATACTATAACACATGGAAATATTCAAAATTTAAAAATATAATTTAATGCTATCTAAGTTTTTTTTTAACATTGCTTATTTTTTTTCATTTTCCCCTACATTCTAATATCTATATATATATATAAAACAGTTCCGTAACTGACTGACTGACTTACTGACATATAACGCACAGACCAAACAGACTATTACTGGTTTTCTCTTTCATCTTATTCTTATATATAAGAATAAGATGAAAGAGAAAACCCGTAATAGCTCTAAAGCTACTTGCAGCCAGGAACAAACAACATGAAAAGAAAAGTATGAATAAGGTTTTTGACAGCATTTCTTCATCAACGGTGTCAATACTGTCTAAAAACCAATGGATTCTTTCCAATGAGTATGATCTATAAAATAAACACACTCAGACACCGTACAATCCATTATTAACAGAAGAATTGATTAATAATTGAATTAAGTTTGAATAAAAGTACTTAACCAAAGAACACCAAGCCTGGCGCTAGTCAGAGTGGAATTTAAGAACTTATTCATACTTTTCTTTTCATGTTGTTTGTTCCTGGCTGCAAGTAGCTTTAGAGCTATTACTGGTTTTCTCTTTCATCTTATTCTTATTTATTTATTTTCTTTCATTAAAAGAGCAGCATTCAGCGCCTTACTTGAAAGTAATTTGTTTTAATGTCCAATACTAATTGATTTAAGTTCATCTATGTTTTGGCTTTTAAGCCTATACTCTTATCTGTGGTCAATTTCAAAGCCTTGTTAATTATATATATATATATATATATATATATATATATATATATATATATATATATATATATATATATATATATATATATATATATATTGGCCTTGATTGTATACATTGACCATTGTATTTAATTTGAATGTATTCCGTAGAGAAGTACGGGTATTCAGCTAGTATATAAATTAACAGGTATTTAAATCTGAGTATAAAAAAATAGGATTTTCATACAATATTCATTTATCTGAAACTACAAAGAGAAAGTGTGCAGTTAGCTTTTGTAGTTCCATGAAAGAAACTAGATTGGTGTACTTGTTTACGAAGTAGTTGTTTACGAAGTAGTTGTTTATGAAGAAATCTTCAATAATCAATAACAAACAATCTTTCTGTAAATTATCTCTAATAAAGCGTATGCAGAATCATTATTTTGAAAAAATGTTGTAACAGAACCATGGAAATATCAAAATTATAAATTAATTAACTTATTTATAATTTTTTCTCTTTGTTTAATTTACCCATTTTATATTCAATTTTCAATTACTTTATTTAATTAAGAGTTTGAACTGTATGCAGAGTTTAAATAAAATTTTTATATTCTATTTGTTGTTTAGGATAAAACTTATGTTTTTTTATACTGAGTATATACAAACAGGCAGATATAGGTACTTTATACGCTTCAAAGTACCGTTGACATAGAAAAATGGGTAAAAAACATCACTGAGGATTTTCTTTCCTTGCGTGTTTTAGGTACGGTGAATTTGAATATATGAATGACCGGAAATGCTGCAGAACAATAGTCTTGAATTTACTGAAACGGCTCAAAATATGATAAGTTCTACATGTTTAAAGACACGTTAGAAAAGGCAGATTTGTGTCAAACATGCTAATTCTTACATATTATTATCTCTTAAAAATTGTTACAGTAGTCTTTTTGAAACTATTTTTCCCAATGCAGGGCATTTGCCCGATGGCATTTCCATATACACATCGATGATTTGTTAGCTTTCCATGATTAGGAACACCATTGAGGTAAGCAACATAAGACCCTGGTGCCACCATAATTTAGACCGACCATGCCAAGGAACGACTTATGAGGGTGTAACGTCGTGGATTCCCCTTTCCCGAGAAGAGATCACCCGAACTAAAGCTCTATTAGTAAATTTATCCAGAGGAGCTGAGGGGCCACACTAATTATCAGGAAAAAACAAGCCTCTGGGCCACTGCCGTATAAGTTAGCTTTCATATATCTAGCTGAAACCATCTGACGCTTAGTACAGTATGACAGAATGCACCTCTGCCTCGCGTCTCTGTCTATCAAGACACAGGTTACAATACGGAAGACTGGTTGGCGCTGACCTCTAGGAAGACCGAAGAATCATTCCGACTCGCTGGCGCTCGGAAGGGAAAGTGCCTACAGAGATGAAGGCGACGCCCCGTGGGGAGTTGAAGTCATGACATTTCGTTTGACCAGTGTCTATAGACACGAAAACCGTGGAAAACCACCGCAAAACCAACATATATATATGAGTGCTTGACAACAGGATCCGGCCAGAAACCGGAATCAACGAGATCAGCGGAAGGATTGGGGCGGAAGGCCTCCAGGTGCTGATCGGTGCGGGTTCTTCTCTCGATTAAAGAATGGAGTCTTAGTGAACGTTTGAGATAAACCTCTCAGTTAAAGACTGAAAGAGTCTTAGTGAATGTTTGAGAGAAATCTCTCTGATTCAGACTAGAATAGTATCTCTGCAATTTTAAATTCTGTATATAAGTGGATTTAAATCTAAGCTGTGGTTTTATAATAATTCTGTGCGTTTAATTCTGTTTAATTCTCTAATAATTCTGTGCGTTTATTTTCAACTACGAGGACATTATTATGGTATCAAACCTTCCCCCCACTCCTTAGTAAAAAACCCATGGAAATAGTTTTCATTCTTCAGATTAAATGTAGGCTATACCCTGCGTAGACACGTGAGCATTGTCAGTGGCTCTTTTCAGGATACAATCCGAGCTTCATTAGTACCGAATCCCTACTAGCTAACCTCTAGGGTGCCCCGATCCTATCTCTGGAAGATAGTGATGACCTTTTAAAGTACAAAATTTGTAATGTGTTTGCATTACTGTGAAAACTGCAGACTTAGGAAAACTGGACGGAAGAATCACAAAATATATTATTAATTATATATCACAAATTATCTACTTATAGAATTTTTAATGCTGTACTCATGAAAATTTATAAATATATGTTATGTTTCTCGATATTAGATCTCGAGAACTGTTATTGAAACTTATTATTTATAATTTAGCAATTATACTGCCTTAAAACTTACAAATATTCAAAAGCAAAATAATAACATCGTATTATAAATGCAATTAAAATAATCTTTTCGTGAAAATTCATCAAAGCCAAAGCCCCTCGCTTCCAGTGAGAAAATATTTACCGACTAACGGAATAATACTCCAAGTAAAATAATCGGGCATTGTTATCTAAATCCAAAATGTTTTCGCTGCGCGTTATAAAATTCTTCGAACGATGATCATAAATATAAGCTTCAAATAGCGTAATCTGAAATATCATTACATAAACAAACCCTATTTTTGAACCCGATGAATGATATCTCACAACAAACACGTGTTTTTGAAACATACGGAAAAACAGGAAAATATTCATGGACGGATTATATTGGGTTTCAAAATGTAATCAGCCTGATAGCTTTTTGAATTGTTAGGTAAAAAAAACTCTATAGAAAATGAAATTTCTGAATATACTTTTAAGAAATGTATATATATATTAGAAATTGTAAAAATTATTATCCTGGAATTATTAAGGGCTTTAACCCTTTCAGGGACAACAACTTCTACCGTTTGCACTGTACATATTTTTTCCCCCGATTTTTTTAATCTAAAAAATCTTGAATTTTTTTTTTCCAATTAAAGGTTGCAAAATGTTTTAACTTCTTTAAACTGATAACAGATGGCAGCACTAGCCATTTTTCTACTCATTAAACTGGATTACATTGAATGCAAGTGAAAAGAAGACTAAGATTTAGGCGTTCGCACTATACTAACGGCGCCCCTGAAAGGATTAAGTAGAATAGTAATATGCAAGATAACCCATCTGTTATTCCGTTGTTTCTTATTCCCCCTAACTGGAACGTAGTTCCAGACCAGGTCCTTATAGGCTACGGGCTGGAGTGTGCGGCTCTGGCTTAGCTAGTCGCCACCTCAATTTTGACCACGCACCCCCAGGGAAGACATCGGGGGGATTGTACTTTCTTCTACTCTCACTGACCTTCAAAGAGGAACTTTCTGGTCTACGGATTTAACGTGCCTATAGCCGGTTTGGATATATTTAATGGTGCGCACTGGTGTTCGATCAGAACCAGCAAGGTACCACAAGTATCCCTTTAAGCCACCAGTTATTGTAACATAGTAAACCGATAATAGTGTTTAAAATCGGTTAGGGGCTCGAGGTGGCCATGCAGTAGTGGACTGGCTTTCGGTACTGAGGGAGGGGGGAGGCTCAGATTGAATACCGGCGCTCGAGCCGTTAAAATACCTTCGTGTCTAGGCCGGATATGGACACGTTAAATCCGTAGACCGAAAAGTCCCTCTATGTAGGTCAGTGAGGGTGGGAGAGGGTACGATCCCCTAGATGTCACCCCTAGGGACTGCTCGGTGAAAATTGAGGTGGCACCTGGCTAAATCGGACTTCGACCCTTGGGGTGCCGTTATAAACCGGAGCCACACAACTCAGCCCTCTATCCTGTATGGACCTGATTTGGAATGAATTCCGACCAGGGGGCATTAACAACAACAACAACAACAACAACAACATAATAGTTTGAAGTATTAACTAAAATACTATTGAAAGGTTATGGATAATTTAATCTCATGATAAGACAAAACCGAAAAAAGATTATTTTGTAAGATAATTGAATTAAATGTTTGAACCCATAAGCTTTAGTTGTTGTTGCTGTTCCTAATGCCCCTGTTGCTAGAAGTTCCAGACCAGGTCCATATAGTCTTCGGGCTAAGTAGTGCGGTTCCTGTTTATAATAGGACCACAAGGATCGGAGTCTGACTTAGCTAGGTGCCACCTCAATTTTGACCGAGCAACCCCAGGGGTGACACCTCGTGCGATCATACCTTCCACTCCCCTCATAGAAGGAATTTATGATCTACGGATTTAACGTGCCCATATCCGAAATAGACATTTAATGGCATTTGTCGGGATTCGATCCGAGTACCCTCAGAACTGAAAGCCGACGTGCTACAGTTAGGCTACCTCGGGCCCCTATTAACTTTAGTAATTGTTCTAAATTTGGAATTGTTTATTATTTTATTAGGAGTTGTAAATTATTTCAGCTGCAGAGAAATGCTTCTCATAGGAAAATCTTTTGTATGAAAATGCTTTTAAGAAGCTTGTATGTACACTCATCCCTCGATTTACACGGTAGAGGCGTTCCAGGACAAATCATGTAAATCGAAGCCGTGTAAAACAAGACACAGAATTAAAATTAAACAAGGGAATAGGTTCCAGCCATAGCTGTGTTTATAATAACAGTGTAATAAATGCTAAGAGTTTATGCCGAAGTGAAAACAAAGGAATTTAAGTAATATGCACTGATAAATTATTTATTTTCAATTGTATTTAAAAAATTAACGTCTTACCTCGTGTATAACTGAACTATGCAGGGCAGTATGGAAATGGAACAAAATCTACTATTACGACGTCAATGTTAAACGCAACGCAACGCGACACAATGCGTTTCTGACGTCTGTAGATAAATATTCCGAAAAAAAAATATAAATAGTAATAAAAAAAATATAATAAAAAAAATAAATATAAATAGTATTCTATCCTAGCTGAATACATTAAAGGCATATAAAGTCAGGGTGGTATAATAATATACTATGTAACCCATTTATTTTAATATTATAGGCTATAATTAGCAATTGTAATTTTCCGAAAAATTACCTATAAATACTTTTAATAGGTTATACAGAATTCAATCTCGTGTTTAAACAAAATCGAAAGAAAGTTTATTTTTTAAGGTAACGGAATTAAATAATTGAGCCCATTATCGTTATTAATTGCTCAAAATTTGGGATTAATTATTCCTTATTATAAGGAGCTCTAAATTATCTCAGTTCTAGAAAAAGGCTTCTCATACGGTGAACTTGATTCCTGGCATTCGATACTCAGAAAAAATGCGTTTATGTGAAACATTTACAATACAAGTAGTTAGACTGGAATAATAATGTACTAGATAACACAACCATTATTGTAATATTATAGAGTATTTATAATATTTGTAATTGATTTAACTATTAACTAAACCACTATTGATAGGTTTGAAGAATTCAATCTCACTTTTAAACAAAACCGAAAAAAAAGTTTACTTTTTAAGATAATTGAATTAAATATTTGATATCCCTTAGCGTAATTAATTGTTCAAAATTTGTAATTAATTATTCCTCACCATTAAAAGAAGTAAGTTATTTGTGCTCAAGAAAAATGCAACTCATGTTGAAATCTTCCGTTAATTTACTTTTATCAGAAGTAAACGAAGAATTTTATGAATTTTTCAGGGAAGGGAGACACGAAAAAATATATTAGCCGCGTGTGTAGTTTATTAAAAAAAATTCATTATTATATTTCGGAACTGTTAATTTAAATACAAAAGATGAAAAAGGTTATCCAGACACTGATTTAAAAGATAAACCGAGATAAATAATTCTACCCCTATTATTAAAAATAAACCACATTAATTAAATTATACTGTATACTAGCTGAATACCCGTACTTCGCTACGGAGTACATTCAAATTTAATACAACGGTCAATGAATGCAATTAATGTAATATATATATATATATATATATATATACATAAATATAAATCGTAACAGAAATTTTTATAGCCAAAATAATGTAGAAGAAAATATTAAAATTAAATACAATGGTAAATGTATGCATTTAATTTGTATGTTTGATATCCATAAAACATACTAACTTGAAATAAATTCTTATAATACTTCCAACTCAATTAGTCTATTGGTTAAGCTTTATCTTTTACCATATATTAATATTTTTTTGTCAATATACACTGCTGGCCACCCAAATTGCAACACCAAGAAAGACAAGAGATATCACAACAAAATTTATTTTGTAGATAACATGTTGACCAAGTATCAAATGATTAAATTTATAGATTTCTGTGAAGTGTGGTTCCTGCCAAAATCAGTAGCCAGAGTAGCCGCCATTGTTGGAGATCACCGCTGCCACACGCCTCGGCATTGATTCAAAGAGACTTTGGATGAGTTCTTGGGATACAGCAGACCAAGCAGCTTCCACACGTTGCCAAAGTTGATCTGCTGTGGCAGCTGGGGATGGAATCTGCGTCAATCGTAGAGCAACCATGGACCACATGTTTTCTATCGGCGAAAGATCCGGAGAGCGAGGCGGCCAGGGAAGCAATTCAATCTGGCGATTGACGAAGAATCATTGGACAATGCGTGCCACGTGTGGTCGTGCATTATCCTGTTGAAATATGGCTGTGGGCAAGCCCTGAAGGTAAGGAAGGACAACTGGCTCCAACACCTCGGAGATGTAGCGCAGGCTGTTTAAAGTGCTGGCAATGCGTACTAGAGGTGTGCGAGAGTGATATCCAATACCGCCCCATACCATAATACCCGGTGCAGGACCAGTGTGGCGGTGCATAACGCAGCTGTTCAGCATCCTCTCTTCACGGTGTCTCCAGACTCGAATGCGATCATCGTGGTGTTGCAGACAGAAGCGTGACTCGTCAGTAAAGACAATTTCATTCCATTCTGCAATCCACATTCTTCTGTCATCGCACCATTGGCGGCGGAGACGTCTGTGGTTCTACGTCAAGGGTAGACAAAGCAATGGACGTCTTGCGGACAGACCACTCTGCTGTAAACGGCGTCGAATGGTACGCGCAGACACTGGATGATGCGTTACAGACTGCATGTGCTGTGGTATGGATCGTGATGTGACTGAGCGATCTGTCACTGCCATGCGCACAATTTGCCTGTCATCACGTGAAGTGGTGCGCTGAGGTGGATGCGATCGAACACGCCGGTCCGTCGTACCCTCCTGCACCCAACGATCACATATCCGCATTACAGTTGTTTGGTTTCGTCCAACACGACTACCGATTTCCCTGAAAGATAATCCACAATTTCGGTAGGCCACTATCCTTCCTCTGTCGAACTCGGATACTTGATCAAAAGATGATCGCTGTTTTCGACGAGGCATAATTGATCGTTTTTTTGAAAAAACCACAAGAAAACCACAATTGCCGAACTTGAAATCGTCGAAATCTCCAAGCCTTAAATAGCGCTTTGAAGTGGCGCCACAGGCGCGCGTGATGTGCGTCTGCGCTTAAATTCTAATCATTTGCATATCTCACCTCCGCTAATGCATGTTGTAAATTTCATGTTATTTGCATGTTTCCTTCAGGGTGTTGCATTTACAGTGGCCAGCAGTGTATTTCGTTGTTATGCGCATGATGCAAAATTAATTTAAAGTATCACAAAATAGAAGAAACCGCATGATCTGCACTTAATAAATTAAATTCTGAAAATTGATCTTTAAAAATTCACCAAATATTAGAAAATGGAGGTAAAGATTCGAAAAAGATTTCATTGAAAAGGAATGTTTATGATCTTTCTTGTGATATGAATTTTATAACAATCAGATTATTATTTTAAATGTAAACTTTAAAGAAGGTTACAAAAATAGCTTAAAAATTTAATTTAAAAAAATCTAAGAATTTTTCAAAAACTTTCTTAGTCCACCAATACACTATAAGAAGAATCGCTGTGAAAAATTTCTACCCTTTAGGTCCAGCGGTTTGGTCAGTGTGTTATCTGTCAGTCAGTCAGTCACGGAACTGTTTTAGATTAGGTTCAACCGTCACCGTTCGAGTGCACATACTAGAGATTAGCTCTGGAGTAGCGTGGCACTTTGCGGTGGCTTAACGCTACAGTACAGCTCTCAGAAAGGTTTTTAGAACGAGGAGTGGTCCGCAGTTTGTTTACTAGAGACATCACTTCCGGGCATGTTTAAAGCAAATAAAGAAATGCCCAGTACCCTTGGTAGCATTGACAGCCTGTATTGTGTACTGTGTCAAAGGCCCTTCGTTATGGATGCAGACAACCTTGTATTGTGAGAAGACTTGATCGAGGAAAGCATCTGTAGTAGATACTGGATAACCAGGGTTCGAATATAGAGGATAACAGCCTAGAATTATTTTAATTTTGAGGTTTTTTTAGTACTTTTATTTTAATTATTTTGTTTTTCATAATTTTTCATTTTATTTATCTACTAGTTGGTACCCGTTAAAACATGACGTCTACATAGTAAATAAATGTGCTAATACACAAAGTATACTCAACACATTATTTCCGAATGTTGGAAATCATAATATTAAGAATAGAAAAAATACACTTTAAAAAACTACTATTGAACCCAATGAAAAGATATATGGTTACTGAACAGCGCGAAATAAACAATTTCTGTCTGGTTTAATTTTGTATCTCACAAACATAATTGAAAAAATATGGCAGAGATAGAGAGATTCATGTAAATAAAAAAAGTAACGTGCTTATGTGGCCTCGTGCTTAGTATCTACAGCCAGATTTAAACATGTCAATGAGCATGCGCAGAAACAAATTAACGTGTTTATGTGGCCTCTTGCTTAGTAAGTTCCCAAAGCCAGATTTAAACATGTCACTGATCATGAGCAGGAAGCAATTTTCAATTGTAATTTTTTTCTAATTAATAGACATTGTGATTACAAAAACCAAATTTGACACATCTATAGATTAAAATCTTTCGTTTAAGACAAAATGAAGTAAACTGGTGCAGTAGTTTTCTTTCATGGACTGCTCAAAGATTCGGCCTAGCAACCTAAATATATAGATGTTTTTCCCTGACGAAATGAGACACAGTGTCTCTCATTGGAATCAACAGATATATGTTTAAGTGTCTTGGCAATTAAAAAAAATTAGAGTGGCAGGAATAGGCTATTTAGGAATCAAGAACTGGGATAAATAATTTCATAATTTTATTGCTAAATAAAAAATATTGAAGACTGTTTAATGAAAATAGAAGAGAAATGTGTACAAAATTTCATTGAGACATCTCGAAAGAAGTATTAGATACATCTTTTTAAATATGAAAATGAATTCACGGCAATACCACATTTGATATTAAATTGTTGAAATGTTGCTGTTATGTTTTATCATTTAATAAAAAGTAACCACGTGAACACATATGACCACATTTCATCACCTCTTTGCTGAGTAAATGGGAAAATGTAAAATTTATGATATTTCCTATGCTCTACGGAAAACTTCCTAACTCAACTCAATAAGTAACTGGTCTGCAAAATATATCGTTTCTTTTTCGACTGCCAACATTTATTATTCAAACTAAAGCAACTGAAAGCTTCGTAGTCATACAGCATTTAATTGCTTTAGTTTTTGTACAGCTATTATCAGTCTTTGATAAACATGGGCCTTTTCGGACATTGTATTCAGCCAGTTATAATTGACTATCACTATGGAAAATTAAATTATGCATGATGTCAATACTAAATTTGATATTAAATATTTTAAAATGTAGTCATGTTTCATCATTTTCTAAAAAGCAACTACACGAAAACATATTATTGCACTTCATCATCTCTTTGTTGAGTAAATGGGGAAAATGTTCAATTTATGATACTTCCTATAGTCTTCCTAACTCAACTCAATAAGTAACTGATCTGCAAAATATAACGTTCCTTTTTGAACTGCCAACATATATTATACAAACTAAAGCAATTGAAAGCTTGATAGTCATTTAAATGCTTTAGTTTTTGCAAAGCTATTATCAGTTTGGGATAAACAAGAGCCTTATTACCATTGTATTCAGCCAGTAATAATTGACTATCACTACTGAAAATTAAATTATCGATGAGGTCAATTCCACATTTGATATTTAATTGTTTAAAATGGTCTTATGTTTCATCATATACTAAAAATTAACCCCAATATATTATACAAGCTAAAGCAATTGAAAGTTTGATAGTCATACAGAATTTAAATGCTTTAGTTTTTGTAAAGATATTATCAGTTTTTGATAAACGAGCACCTTTTTGGCCATTGTATTCATCCAGTAATAATTCATTATCACTATTGAAAATTAAATTATACATGAAGTCAGTGCCACATTTGATATTAAATTGCTTAAAATACTGTTATGTTTCATCATTTACTAAAAAGTAACCACTTGAACACATATGATCGCATTTTATCACCTCTTTGCTGAGTAAACGGAGAAAATGTTAAATTTATGATCTTTCCTAAAGACGTCTTATGTTAGATGCTTTTTCGGTTCCCAAAGGGTCTGTAAATAAAAATAAAAAACAAAACTTTTACTGTAGTTCACTTCAGCTAAGTCATATCGCTGGTAACAACTATAAATCTCACTTTTAAATTTAACCCATTTCTGGAGAAAATGCAAAGGATCTTTGCTTGGAAATACTTATAGAGCTCCATCTTGCAACTTACAATACGATAATCGCATTTTGTTACCTTCTTCCTATGATCTATCGCGTGGCTATATAAAAAAAACAACAACATCGAAACGATCCTCATAAATATAGATGTCAAATTGCGCAATCCGAGATATCATTACGAGAAACAACCGTATTTCTGCAGGTGATGAGTCATATCGAGGTTTTATAGTAATGTGCGAGAAATGCGCAGCCCGTAAAGCAGAATAAAAATGACATCAGGTTTGATAACTTTTAAAATAATATAAATAAAAACGCTTTCTAGGAAATGAAATTCATGAGCACGCTTACGGGAAAGTGCGACATACTGCGTAATTTATCACCTCTCGGTTTTGAGTACCACTAAAAACCAGATAATAATTTGATGCATATATGCTCAACTGCACAGTACGTGATTTTTTCCTCGGTGCCATTAAAGAGGGCTATGATGGTGTTGCCAAGGCAAGATGTCATTAAAGTTAGATATTGAAAAGAAATAAAATTTTATTTTAGGATATTTCATGATTGTGTTAGGAAATGGAGAGTGAAAGGATATGCCAAATGTAAATGTTGTGTTTACTATCCTTTAGAAGTTCTGAACACAAAATTAAACTTAATTTGTATAATGGAATACAATTCCTTTTTTTGTGTAATATTTCTACGTATCTGGTAATATAAGCAGAAATTTGTTTTGAGCGATAAAGATCTTTTGACAATTTAAGGCATAAATTTAAAATACATTTAAGGAATTTCAATAAAAATGCCATAAAAACTTCATATAAGATCAAAACTTCCAAATAATAAATTCTATCATGTTTTTTTCCATAAAACGTTTTACTCAGTTGATCCATTCAAGAAATCTTCAACCTCGAATTTTTTAATTTTCAATTTTGAAATCTATATACAAAAGGAAAATAATTTGTATCCTTTTTTTGAAGTCCCTTAGAATTCAAAATAAGGAATTTTTGGTATAATAAGGCCGGTTTTTGAAAAATTTTCGAAAAATGATAGCCTTTATTCAAACTGCTCCGTGTGCTTATTTTAATATGTTTAACGTATATATGTAAGCAAAATTCTCTATGGATTTTTTATTGTATAAATCTAAAGCCATAAATATATTTTTTTAAATATGTGTTTTTTTTATATTTTTCTTTATTTCATCGTCGATAAATTTGAAAAAACTTATTTTTGGTGTACAGTTTTGTGATGTACAGTTTTGTGGCAAAAACTTCCATTAACAGTCCTGAGAAATTTCGAAGAAATAAGAAGGAAATGAGTGCGCATGGAGCATGTTGAAAAATTCTAGCATTTTTGAAATTGTTTATGAAAAACAGGTCTTATTCTTCCATAGAATACTTATTTGTGAATTCTAAGTGTCTTCAATGTACGTGGGATGGAACTTTAATAGTGACAACACTGTTGTAGAGCCCCAAGGCAACAGAACCCAGGAAAGCAGCTTACACCACGTACGTTACATACCTACCTTACCTCAGAGCTCTCTCCACAAACCCAGAATGCGCTCTCTCCACAAACATCACACGTCTGCGCACTGACAGGATGAACACAGTCGTGTTTTAGTTACCGGCTGATTGAGCGAAATAATTTGTTGCATTGTACTGATGGAAGGAAAATGCTTTTGCTCACACTGTGGCTGATGTGTTTGCTCTCTGGGGCTGGGAAGTGCTCTACCATCGCTCATATTTCCCGGACTTTCAATCCCCGTGACTTTGATCTCATCCCAAAGATGAAGGAACCACTCCGTGGATTCCACCAGAGGTTCTGCAGGCTGTAGACCGCTCCATTCGAAGGATCAACAAATCAGGTGCTGCCAACGGCATCCTGAAGCTTCCAGAACGTTAGCAATGGGTGCTAAACGATGATGGTTACTACTTTGAAGAGCTATAAAAGTTTCACCCCTGTATCTCTTCAATACTTTGTACATACCTAGTTGCCACTATTAAAATACCATCCTATGTAGTAAAAAAGAACATTAATTATTCTCATTTTATCTATAGAGTAAAATATTGAAAATTTAAATAAAACGAGGTTGAAGGTCCTTGTCCCTTCTTAATACTCGTACAGTCAATAAATTCGGGGAATTTATTTACTACAACAACGAATACACTTACAGAGGTCTTCTGAACACAACCACCTTCAAAATAATGTCCTTCTGCAACTATGCACTTCTTCCAGCGTTGATACAGCTTCTGGAAACAGTCCTGGAAACCGTTGCGTGAGAGCTGTCGTAAAGCGGTTGTCGCTGTTGCCATCACTTCTTTTGCATTTGCAAACCGCTTGCCCTTGATGCGATCTTTCAGTTTCGGGAACAGGTAGAAATTGCAAGGAGCGAGGTCTGGGGAATACGGGGCAGAACTGTGGCAGAATTGTGGCAGAACTGTGGTGCCGTGTTTAGCAAGGGCTTGTTGCACCATTAGGGATCGGTGCGCCGGGACATTGTCATTCAACAACATCCACATGTTGTATTTCCAAGTGTGTGGGCGTTTACCACGGATTGCCTCCCGGAGACGCCTCCGTTTGTGGGGTCACTGGCCACCCACTTCGCGGATCATCTGCAACAGCGTCTCTCCCATTTTTAAACAAGCTGTACCATTTGAAAAACTTTCGATCTGCACATAGCTTCGTCTCGATACGCATTTTGCAGCAACCGTAACGTTTCTGTACTGGTGTTTCCTAATTTGTAGCAGAATTTAATGTTGGAACGTTGCTCCAAAAAGGACATTTTGCTACATCGACATCATAGGCTGACAGTCTGCAGCCAAGTGGTGAGCTGAGCGCCTTAGCAGTTGTGCAAAGCGTCATGTGACGTCTCACGCATACGCAAATAACCAGACTTGAAAACCACGTCGTTATTTCGGTTCCCCCACACACAGGGAATGAGGGGGGAGGGTAGTCCCCGAACTTATTGAATATACTGGTATAATGTAACACCTTCAATCTTTAATGAGTGCTTGAAAGCAAGCGACAAGCTGAGCCGCCAAATTCGGGCGATCATGCTCCACTAGACTGTCGGTTATTGCACGAATCCCTTTGATCATTACATTACAAGTCAATGCTGGTCACAGTGAAGTGACTTAAGGAGAGCAGCTCTTCAGCCGAGCTTTGAAAATGAGTAATCGCGAAGAAACATGGATACACTTGTAATGTAAAGCCATGAGTATTACATTACAACGTTAAGTTACAAATCCGTCGTCGACCATATATAATTTATTAATAGCTTCAATTTTTTAATGAGCAAAACGTAATTGGACAAAACTTCTGATTTGTACTTCTCTTGCATTGTTTATGTAAAGAAACTGGCTTCCAAGTACAGTAAAACCTCATTTATCAGGACTAACTGGGATCGCCATAGGCAATGCGGGCAATCGAAAATCCGGATAATCCGGGTAATATGGGTAATAAGGAAAACAAATTCCTTAGCTAAGCAGACTTACCATTTATTACGATAAAAAAATAATGTTTTGTAACAAAATTACATAGTATTGTTTACATGCCAAAATAAAAAAAATAAAATTTACTTTTTACATCATTTCTTAACAAAGAATTGGTAAGTCTATTAAAGCTTTCTTAAACTCAACAAAAAGCATTTTATTACCATAATTTATTGTACAATCTATGCAGGATATGTACACTGAAACAAAGTAAAAATCGAATATTTGGCGTACTTGTAGCTACGTTCTTGGTATCATAGTTAAAAAATATTATTTAGTGTGAACATTAAATAAAAATAATGTCTGCAAATCTGATCTGGATTATCCGGAAATTTACCATGCAATAAAAACAAAATAAATAAAAATGAAAATTTTGGCCAAAACTGTGTCACTGGTGTAAATGTCCAAACTCTAAAAAAATTTAAGCAAAAATGGATTACCGGAACGGAATTTATAACAAAAATTCCCAAGAACGTAAATTATAATGAAATTTACCAAGATCGCCATAATAATCTATCACCCAGTCTACGACACCGCCAAAAGGCTGGCCTGGAAGTCCAAAGGTGTGGGTTCAAACCTCATTACTGATAGACCATGATTACATAATTTATATTGCAATTATTTTGAATGAACATAAAATAACCTAAGATACATTGTAACGTAAGATATTAAGTCGTAATAGATATGACGCGTTGAAATTTATGAAATATTATTACGAGTTACAAATTTTTTACAACACACAAATTACAAATTTTTGCCTAAACTGAGTTTTCCAAGAAAATTCTCTGATTTTTTCTTAAACACATGTTATTTTAGCCATTAAAGGTAAAGTGACTAACTCAAAGGGGTCAAAGCTGTTACACATTTAGCACTCCCAGGGGGCACGTGTAGCTTAAAGTATGTTACGGACGCGAGTAACACTAACCCCCATTTTAGTCCTTAAATATTTTGCATAAAATATTACATAGCTATTACATTATTTTCGAGATGTATATTATGTAATAAATATGCACTACATGTCACAGAATTATTATTTTCTATCACAAAGCAAGAGGAGTTTATCTATATATATAAAACAGTTCCGTAACTGACTGACTGACAGACAACGCGCAGACCAAACCGCTGGACATACAGGGTTGAAATTTTGCATGGCGATTCTTCTTATAGTGTAGGGATGCACTAAGAAAGTTTTGAAAAATTCTTCTTAGATTTTTAAAAATTAAATTTTTAAGCTGTCTTTGTAACATTCTTTGAAGTTTGCATTTAAAATAATCTGAGGGTTATAAAATTCCTATCACCAGAAAGATCATACAAACTCCTTTAAAATGAAATCTTAATCAAATCTTTACCTCCATTTTCTGATTTTTGGTGAATTTTTGAAGATTTATTTTTAGAATTTAATTTACTAAATGTTGATCACGCGATTTCTTTTTCTGGTACTTTAAATTAATTTATCGTCACGTGCATAACAACGAAATAGACAAAAAAAAATTTCTTGCTAATGTGGCAGGCGGTTGGACAAAAAAGTATTAAAATACAGTAAAAGATATGTTCCTCAAATTGTACTATATTAACTGTACTATATAACTGTACTATGTTCTATTAGATTTAATTTGACTATTTTCTTCTACATTATTTTGTCTATAAAAATATCCGTTACAATTTTTTATAAGTATATTTTTTCGTTTTTTTTTACATGAATTGCATACATTGGTCGTTGTATTTATTATAAATATATTTATACATATTTTTGGCAATAATTGCATACATTTACCGTTGAATTTAATTTGAATGTACTCCGTAACAAAGTACGGGTTTTCAGCTAGTTATATAATAAATCTGGACTACATGTGACTGAATCATTATTTTCTATCAGAAAGGAAGATTAGTTTATGACTATATAGCTCTAATGAGGAATCTCAATGCATGATATAATACATAAAATAACGTTAGATGGAAAAACATCAAACATAATTACTTAAAATTTTACTTTCACAATTTTTTAAGCCGAAAAAACTTCTACTGCATTCTCTTAATAAAGTGGGATGAAAAATACATAAAACTGCTTCTATTCTTTTATTTTCTGCTACAAAAAGAATTAATGTCTGTTTTATTACAGTCATATTGATGAAGGATAGGGAAAGAATGGCTGCGGTATCTGTCATCTTGATGGATTGTTCGGGAAACACGGGTTGTATATATAGATGTTTTTTGCCCGTGTAATGATAGTAAGCGAGCCGTGTATTTGCTCAAATTTAGAGATATTTATAAGGAAAAAAGTGCTCCAAAAAGCTCTAAAGAGGGTATTTTTCATCAATAGAAATAAATAAATAACAATAATTTGCATAATCAGCTTTTTAAGTTGTATAAAATACGTAATTTTTTGGAGGGTCAAATACTTTCGGCTACAATATTCAAGAGTTGAGATTAATTAATCATAAGACAACTCTAAAAACCTATTGGATTCGTTCACCTGGATGTTAACCTATGGAGAAAATTTGTCTACTATTTGCAGGTACGTAAATGCTGATAATCAAATAAAAATGGTATTATCAGATAGCCTGAACTTTTCTGCACCTTGCAACAGGATTACTTTTATAAATTTCATCCACCAAAGGAATTTATGAGCGTTTAAAAAACACTATACCAGATTTTGTCACTGAATAATTTAAATTTCAAAATATGATGTTGTTTCCAATCTCCTTCGCGTACAAAAGCCTACATCAAGTCTAAGAACCCAGGTCCTCAAAATCCTAGGTCCATGGTGAAGGATAGTAAGTAACTTCACTTTAACGCTAGGTACCACTAGGGTTGAATTCTGACTTGACATCACCAGGTGATGGCCGAATGGCTAGGGCGCTGGCATTCGGTTCAGAGCCTGTGGGTTCGAGTTCCACTGTTGGCATGAATGCATGTAGCCGTTCGGAATAGGTTTTAAACTGTAGGTCCCGGTCTAATTAGTCCTCGTGTAGCAAAACGTTGACCGTAGCGCTCTAAACCAAACTGACTTGACCTCGAAGAACATCGTTCCCAGAATTTTGAGTCGAGTCAAGTGACAAAATCGGAATACTTGACCCCGCACCACCAGTGGTATTTTGGGAATTTGGAGGACATTGCATCTATGACAGATTTTTTCCGTGCACCAGCCACCATTAATGTACACATCGGTGGTTTTGTTTGCAATGGGCATCGAACCAGTGACGTTCAGATCACTGGTTCGCTGCCTTTGCCAACTGAGCCACCGCGTCCTAAATTTCAAAATATTATTTTCATTTTGTTACATGCAAAAAAATCCTTTCATATATCCTTCATCTTTGCGCGAAAGCGGTGGGGGCCGGAGGTGTCAGTGATAGTTGTCCGTACGTTGCTACATAATACGCAGTGAAACATCTAAATAGTGGTCAGTCATGGTTCCGAAAGAAAGTGGTCGCTTTGAGGAGTTACCACCGAAATTACGTGCATTACATAACATTGAATCCATGGAGTCTTTAATCGGCTCAGAACAAAATATGGCAGGCTAGAGGGATGGCTATCTTATGGGGGTCACCAGTCAGAGAAGTTTCACTGTATATGCCCTCCCCCAATAATAATAAAAAAGTATTTTTCTGTCTTTCTCGCCATATTTGTGCTAACTGGAAGAGGATATATATAACTAATATTAAATATTTCTACAGAGCTAGATAATTCCAGGAAGAATGTAGACAAAAAAATAAACAGAAATCAGGTACTTAGGGCTCTACGCACCTTAAGGAAAGATTCTGTAGTAGTGACGGAACTAAATCAAATATCCAGGTAACCGACTAGTCTCGTCATCAGGGAGCTTAACCAAATCACTTATCTCAAGGGTGAACTTTTTGAATAGGATTCAGGTCTAACCAAAAGACATCCCAAGGCCCCGAGATATCTTTCAATGGGGATCGGTCGGTTACCTCGATACTTGATTTAGTTTCGTCACTACTACAGAATCTTGCCTTATGGTGCGTAGAGCCCTAAGAGCTTGATTTCTGTTTATTTTTTGTCTTCATTATTCCTATAATTATCTAGCTCTGTTGAAATATCTAATTTTAGTTAAATTTGTCCGTTTTCAATATGAGGATTTGTTACAACTGCGCACTATTTTATTGAAAAGTTAAAAGTTTCCAACGCTAGAGTAGGTTTTCAATTAATTTGTTCGGCAGTTTAGGCCCACTTTATAAGTTTTTGTTTGTGTTGAATTGTTTACATCATTATACTTTCTCGCAGAGGATAATCACTGATCTTGAATTTGTGTTGAGTACGAAAGTGAGAATGATAAATTCATAAGAATGTTGATCCTTTGAGGATGAAATTGAAGATTTTATGGAAAAAAAAGTGGAAAAAGCTAGGTGGTGTATTATCAAATATCGAAGATGAAACGGCATCAAAATTCCAAACACTATTGCTTCCGTAAGAAATAGAACACCGTTGATCCTGAACAACATTCCTATAAGATTTGCTCATAAACTGCACATTTATGAACTTATCTCATGCCTTTTGAGAATTTAAAAAAATTTCTTTCAAAAATTAATAAGAAAAACGTTAAATAAATACTTTCGTAACTCTTGAACACAGTTGCATAGTTAAAAAACATTGTTTTTGTTTTACAAATATTCAAGCGCATATTTTATTTTTAAATGTATGCTGTTGCACAAACTTGAAGTATACACAGGTGAAAAGGCTTTAGTCGGCTGTCCCCTTCTTATTTAATTTATAGCATATAACGGAAAAGGAAATTAATTTCTAACGAGCTTTTTTTTAAAAATTTAGTTATAGTAATCACTAGCTCAAAGTTTAGGAGTTTTGAATATGTATTAAGCAGCTGCAAGTTCATAGCAATATACCTAATAGTTTGCTACGACTTTTTTTAAGGATTGAGCCAGTGGGTAACTTGAAGTTTAAAATTTGCTACTTTAAAACCTGTACTTATGAAGCAAAAGCTTTATTGCTAATGCTGAGGCACTTTTCCGGAAAGAAATGCACTAAATATCCTTGAGATTCGTTGGGGTTTTTCAAGGGGAGCACCGTATGGGTAAACCAAAACCACCCCCTGGTTCTACATCAATTTGAACCGAACTTCCGAAAATATTGAAAATATCTTTATATACCTAACTAAATACAAGTCTAAATACTATTGATTTAGTGTAAATGCTATTTATTTTATCGAAACAACTTCGATATATAGAGGTTTTCCAATAAAAACTTCGATATATATATATATATATATATATATATATATATATATATATATATATATATATATATCAAAAAGCTTCGATTTATCAAGGAATTCGATCATATCGAGGCTCGAAATATCAAGGTTCCACTGTATATTATATTTATTATATATATATATATATATATATATACTATATGAATTTCATTTATTATATTATTTTTATCTTTATTAAGTAAAAAATTGCGAATATCTTTACCTAACTAAATACAAAAAAGTTCTTTTCTAAAAACATTCCCATAAATGTGAGGCGCGTGTAATCGTTCATTGGGTCTTATGGTACGAGAAATACGGTATAAGTCTTTAAATTTCCACGATTAAATATAATATTCCAAAATAAAATTAACAAAGAAATAAAATCCAAATTTTAAATGCAGTGTATAACTTCATATATAGCATAATTTCATTTGTGCAGTTAAGTATACTTCCTGTGCATGGAAAAAGCAAACACCAATATAGGCGTTCCCTTGAGTACACTTATCAGATAAGCGAATTAATCTACTTCAAGAGGGAGGTTAGATGGCCAATATTCTGGCCATAAAACAGATTAATGAGCATATAAACAGAAGCATTTTATCGATAGGTAAACATCGCTATATTTACCCAGCGAACAAATAAATGCACTGTCGTACACGGAACTTCAGACATGGTCAGCAAAATGGACATGACCAGACATAGAATATTTCTAATAAATGGCTGGTGAAGGGAGTTCTGAAGGTCACGCATGTGTGCTTGATTGGAGTGTTACACGGAGCTGTCCCTGAAATATATTTCTTTTAACAATATATTAAGTTGATTCTTTGGAGTGGTGCTTAAATATAGTGTTGTGTAATAGACAAACATGGATGGAATTTTCTTATAGAAATTTTTCTTATAAATTTGGTCATTAGAGACAATGAACTATGCGAAAGAAATTATCAGATAATAGGAAATAACATATTATATGCTACAAAATGATTAATATCATCTATACATATATTATATATCACTATTTTATATAACATATGTATAGATGATATACAGGCTGTCCATAATTAAACTTACCTACTTTAAAGTTGTCTATAGTTGAAACTATTGTTCAGAAAGTTATGAAATTTTGTATAGGACATATTGAAGGGATGGAAATTTGTTTGAGCAAATAAAAAATTAGTTCAAATTTTCCCCACAAGAGGGTGTTTTTTGAGGAATTACGCATTTAGTCAACGTTTACTATAGTTAAAAAAAATTACAACAAGACATGTTCAACATGACGGCCATCATTTTCAGCTACCATTTGAAATCGTAAGATACCATGTTCTACAGTTGACCTCAGTGTGTCCGGGGAAATGCTTAGAACATGTCGTGAAATGCTGTCTTTCAGATCAGGTGTAGTTCTTCGTTTATCAATACTAACAAGATGTTTCACATGCCCCCAAAGCCAAAAGTCACATGGGTTAAGGTCTGGGGATCGGGGAGGCCACACATTAGGGAAGTGGAGGCTGATGACACATTCTTCTGTAAAGTGATTTTCGGGAACGTTTTTAACACGAAGGCTAATGTGTGGAGGAGCTCCATCTTGCATAAAAATAGTGCATGAAAGGCACTGACGTGATTGAAGATCCGGAACAATTTTATTCAGTAACAAGGATGCATATCGCTCCTCGGTGATCATCAAATAATATGAAATATCAAAAATATCAAATAATAGGAAATAACGTATTTATAGTCTATGCTACATAATGAACAATTCCATCTATACATATATTACATAACACTGTTTTATATAACATATGTATATATGATATATAAAATTACTATTTTTTAAATTTCAACACTGATTTTTCTTGAAATTGGTTATTCGGATAAAATTTTTCTAAGAATTCAGAAAATATTTAATTAAAATATTTAAAATTTAGTGTTGTGTAATCAACTAATATAGATGAAATTTTTTATACTAATTTTTTCTAGTGATCTTGATCATCTACGACAACGAACTAAGCGTAATAAATTATGAAATAATACGGAATAACATATTTATGTTCGATACTACATAATGAATAATTTCGTCTATGCATACGTTATATAACAAACTACTACTTTTAAATTTCAACACTCATTTTCCTTGAAATATTTTATTCAGATAAGATTTTCCTAGGTATTAAGAAAATAAAATATTTAAATAAAATATTTAAAATAGAGTGCTGCGTAATCAAGAAACATGAATGGAATTTTCTTATAGGAATTTTTTTTTGGTAATATTATTCATCGGTTACAACGAACTAAACGAAAGAAATGATCAAATAATGGGAAATAACGTATTTATATTCTATGCTACATAATGAATAATTTTCATCTATACATATGTTATAAAACATACTACTATTTTTAAATTTGAAAACTCGTTTTTCTTGAAATTTTTTATTCAGATAAGATTTTTCTAGGAATTAAGAAAACAAAATATTCAAAATATAGTGTTGTGTAATCAACAAACATGGAGGGAATTTTCTCATAGAATTTTTTTTTTTGTGATTTTAGTCATCGGCAACAATGAAAGAAATTTTAAAATAATAGGGAATAACATATTTATATTCTATGCTACATAGTGAACAATTTCATCTATACATATGTTATAAAACAAATTACTATTTTTAAATTTAAACACTCACTTTCTAATATTTGTTAACCACACTAGGTTTCCCTAGGAATGAAGAAAACAAATTATCTAATGACGTATAATTTAAAAGAATATTTATATTGGTTTTTGTAAAGTATACTTAATTTCAACGACATTGTATATTCGGCCATGTTAAGAGTAAATTAAAGTCGTATACTCAACAAAATTATTAAAACTCGAATAGAGTTATTTAAAGATGTTCTTTTGTTGTTCTATTCTATATTCTTTAATTTTTCGCAAGAAATTGTGTCTACCATTCGAAATTAAGAAAAAAATACCTAATCAAATTCCTGTCTGCCATGATTGATTGTTTTATTTCTCAGTTTTTTTTTAAAGTTCCTGGCATAAATCAAAGCGTTTTCCATGTAAGGTGTCAGTCAACTTTAGCTAAGAATCTGCTCTTCACTCTGAAACAACGCTACCGCGGTCGGCCTATTTATTTTAATGACTTTGCATAGAACATTCTACTTCTTGCTATTCTTCACCATGTGAATTCAAAAGGATTAATGTATTTGAAAGAGTGGAAAAACAGTTTGACGACTTATAAATAAGGCATTATGTGACACTAAATATACACAAATAAATATTTTCTTGTCTGCTTCCTCAGTTCATTTATTATTAAAATATCAAATGCGAAACATAAAGAAAATATTAATATACGGCAATTTCAAACTCGTTTGGTTGTGAAAACAGAAAGCAAATAAGTTCCTGGTTTTCAAAATAAATAAAAAATAGTTGTTATGAAAATGCCTCAATATTTTTATTTACTTAGTGTTAATCCTCTGTCACACATTGTGGTTATTTTTTTAGTTTTCAACATAACTTCGAATTTTTTTTAATGTGGAGCTGAAAATTTAAATTGAAAAACTCAAAGTTAATCTATTTGATGGATCATAATATTGGTAAACTAATATTTTATGAAGCCTTGTTTTAATCTGTGGCTAGTTAATTTATTACTCAGTGCACAATATCGCAACTACTGCTTGCGTTACTCATAAGTTACGTAATATAAATGCATTTTTGATAAAGGTGGCTTTGATAACTAAAATTTATAACAATTACTAAAATTACTATACTTACTAAAATTACTAAAATTACTGAAATTACTATAATTAAGCAAATATAGATATTAAATATTGCATCTTATATATTGTTCTGGTGCACATTTTCTATGCAAACCCTATGTTGTACAACCATTTTGAAAAAAAATGAAAACTAGGAATATAAATCACTTAATGACCCCATAAAATGTTTGATATATGTTTAAGAGCTAAATGTTTGTCTTCAAATTAGTTTTGATTCAACAAATTTTATTCACACACAAGCATGCATATATATATATATATATATATATATATATATATATATATATATATATATATATATATATATATATATATATGTGTGTGTGTGTGTGTGTGTGTGTGTGTGTGTGTGTGTGAGGGAGAGTTTGTGAGTTTGTGAATATGAGCAGGTAATTTGAAATTTTTCTGACTTTAATTTTTTAACTTACTTTTTTGTTTTACAAAGCTCCTTTAGATGTGCAAAACTTATTTTTGTTTGTGGTGTTGTTTGCGTCATTCTTTTCTCTCTATATATGTGTGAGTATAATTTTGGGGCATGAGGAATAGTTTCTGTGAACACATTACATCATGAACATGCTTATAACATTTTGTATCACTGTACATCACTGTACATCACTTACATCACTGTAAGTTAATCTTTTACCGAATATAATAAGGCATGAATAAATGCACGAATTAATGCAGTTCATACAATGGTATTCATCCTTGCGTGCTGCATGGTACCTTAGACTCATGCTTTCTTCGACCTTGTGCCATCATCTAATAATCTGGGTGAAACCTTAAATATTAACTACAAGTCATGTTTCCGATTAGCATTAGAAAGATCCCTACATACTTTTTTTTCATGGTTACAAACAGCTCCGCGTCAACGTTACGTATTGTTGCAAACATCCGCCGGCGGGGATTTTAATCGGGATTATTTGTACAAAAGATTATCTGAGAGGGATTAAAGCCCTTCTCACTCAATTGTGCAGCCTAAGTCTATTATCCGTTGGGAAATGCTGCTAAACGCTTGTACGGGGGCCCCTGGTATTGTCTGGACCAGATTAGGCAGATATCGGTTTAACCGGCTCGAGGGATGTAAGGGATATGTATGGCAGATGGCGTGGAGAGTAGATCCTACAATAAAATGCAAAAACAGGCGCGTTTTGTCGCATGGGAACGCCGTCATGTGTTTTTCGATCTCTGATCCTTAAGAGCAGTTGTCGAAAGGTAAAATTTCATGAGTGTATTTTTATTTGATATTTTGATTGTTGAGATTTATGCATTTTAAAATCTCTTTGATAGAGAGTGCAGTAAGGGTTGGTTTTAAGAGGTGGCCGAGTGCAGGGGAGATTTTTTTTAATAAATTGAATGATTTTTGTAGTATGTTAGATACGAACGACTACGTGATCAGCAGGTGCTTTAAAGTACATTTCATTCATTCTGAATAACGATTATAAAAAAAGGGATATTTATCCCAAATATTTTAATAAGTAGGTTATTTTTTATCGTATAGATAAATATTATTTTAGCTTAATCTATTAATCTTTATGCTTATATATTTCTGACTTGTTAGGGGATGTGTTCTAGAAATTGCCCATTGCAGTCGAACACCGTTATAGCGAACTCGGTATAAAACGAACTCACGGATATAATGAGCGAAAGTTTTGGTCCCTTTGTTTACCTATTATGCATAATTTAATTAGTATTGTGTCAGTTTAATGCAATTGATTTTAGTCGATTAATTCCGTAATTATAATTTTTAATAGATTTTGTTATTTTTTTAATACATCAATATTGGATAGACATTGCAACTAATAATTTATACATTTTCTTAACTTTAGCATTTATCTTAACGGTTCGGATATAGCGAACCACCGGATAAAGCGAACAAAACATTTGGTCCCTTGAAGTTCGTTATAACGGGGTTCGACTGCAATGCTTTTTCCATTCTAATAATTTATTTTCAAGTTTATTTTTTGGCCGTCATTCTGTGCAAATTTTCCCCATAATATCCTTATGATGCTCTCAGCTGGATACAGTTAAAAAAAACGAAAGAATTACAGTCGAACCTTGTTATAACTAACTTCAAGGGACCAAATGTTTTGTTCGCTTTATCCGGTGGTTCACTATATCCAAACCGTTAAGAAAAATTCTAAAGTTAACAAAATGTATAAATCATTAGTTGCAATGTGTATTCAATAATAATGTATTAAAAATGATAAAATCTATTAAAAATGATAATTAATGAATTAAATCGACTAAAATCGATTACATTAAACTGACACAATACTAATTAAATTATGTATAATAGGAAAACGACGGGACCAAAATTTTCGTTCGTTATGTCCGTGAGTTCGTTATATACCGGGTTCGCTATAACGAGGTTCTGCTGTTCACCGAAATATTTGTCGAATCCTGAAAGAATACTTAGAAGGCAGTCGAGTGATAGAGTTCACCCCTACTAAAAAGCACATCGATTTCAATGCTTGATAAAGTTGACCTAAAATTGGAAGAGAATCGATTACTTTCGTTAAATAAACATTTAAGAATTTTCAAACATAATTTAAGCTCAGGGTTAACATGGGAGTGTTCCATAAGAATTGCTGTCAAAGGACACAGACCCTCTGATAATTGATTGTCAGAAGTATTTAACTAAAATTTAAAGTAAAATAACTGCAGCATTAGCTTAGTAATAGGACTTTCTCTATACTGTGCACACACACACACACACACACAAAAGAAACAATGTAACCGAATATATGTGGAACATGACTTGAGTATCGAACCTTGTATTGCAAGTTGCAGTAGCAGTGTAAAAACTGTTATGGATTCACCGATATTTTTACAGCTATTTTAATATACACTGGGAAAATGCCGTATTACAGTTATAAAAATACATCATTTTTACACTGAAACAAGTTTTTCAAGATAAAAGTTGCTGATTATCACTGCAGTTTAATAATGATTGACGATAAATTTACGAAGTAATAATGCATTGAGAAAATGTCGTATTACGGTTATAAAAAATACATCATTTTTACATCGAAACAAATTTTTTAAGATAAAAGTTGCTGATTATCTATTTAATAATGACTGATAGTAAATTCACGAAGTAATAATGCATTGTTAAAATGCCTTATTACAGTTGTAAAAAATACGTTATTTTCATTAAGAAACAAGTTTTTATGAAAAAAGTTCCTGATTATCACTGCAGTTTAATAATGTACGACAATAAATTTACGTAGTAATAATGCATTGTGAAAATGTCGTGTTACAGTTATAAAAAATACATAATTTTTATAAAGAAGCAAGTTTTTCTAGATTAAAGTTGCTAATTATCCATGCAGTTTAATAATTACTGATAGTAAATTCACGAAGTAATAATGCATTGCTAAAATGCCGTATTACAGTTCCAAAAAATACATTATTTTTGTATCGAAACAAGTTTTTATGATAAAAGTTGCTGATTATCACTGCAGTTCAATAATGTATGATAATAAATTTACGTAGTAATAATGCATTGTGAAAATGCAGTGTTACAGTTACAAAATATCATTTTTACACCGAAACAACTTTTTTAAGATCTGATTATCACTGTAGTTTAATTATGACTGACAATAAATTTACGAAGTAATAATGCATTGTGAAAATGCCGTATTACATTTATAAGAAAATACAACATTTTCACACCGAAACAAGTTTTAAAGATAAAAGTTTCTGATTATCCCTGTAGTTCAGTAATGGTTGACAATAAATTCACGATGTAATAATGCATTGTGAAAATGCCGTATTACACTTAGAAAAAAATGTATCCTGTTTATAACGAAAGAAGTTTTTCAAGATAAAAGGTGCTGATTATCCCTGCAGTTTAAAAATTACTGCTAGTAAATTTACGATGTAATAATGCATTATGAAAATGCTGTATTACAGTCATAGGAAATATATATAATTTTTACGCCGAAACAAGTATTTAAGATAAAAGTTGATGATTAACAATTCAGTTTAATAATGACTGACAATAAATTTACGAAGTAATAATGGATTATGAAAATGCCGTATTACAGTTATAGAAAATGTATATAATTTTTAAACGGAAAAAAGTATTTAAGATAAAAGTTGCTGATTATCACTTCAGTTTAATAATGACTAATAATAAATTTACGAAGAAACAATGTATTGTGAAAAATGCCGTATAACAGTTGTAAAAAATACATCATTTTTATACCGAAACAAGTATTTTATGATAAAATTCTGTGATTATCACTGCAGTTTAATAATGTATGCCAATAAATTTATGAAGTAATAATACATTGTGAAAATGCCATATTACAGGTACAAAAAATATATCATTTATATAAGGAACCAAGTTTTTTAAGATCTGATTAGGGTGGGTGTCCCAAATATCGCCTCTGTGTCTAATATCGCCTACTCTTGTTTCTAAAGTATGATTCGCGCTATGTATGAGAAAATGCAGTAACTTATTAGTTCTGGGTTTGTACTAACAGCAGCGATAGAGACAACACTCTTATCTGACAACAGAAACTATATGGCCTCTGAAGTTGTTTTGGCTGTTGTCTTCGTAAACTTGGGCTTCAAAGAATCAGAATCCAGTGAATGGCCAGGTAGGTGCCTCCAAATTCTAATTTTGCTTATGCCATTTGAAATTGCATTAAACAGAGACTTTGTTAGCAACGCCTTTTAACAGGTGGTCCTAATTTCGTCTGGTAGGTGGTAAGAGGAACAGAGGTAGGCGATATTAGGAACAGCTCTGGAGTTCACTGGAAATTTCAATTTTTTCCAATTTAGCTACATAACTTAAACTGGCACTTGTTTTGGAGCTGGTTGATCTCAGGATACCAAAGGAAATAGTTCTTCGGGATATTATTTGAGTTTCCAGCCCAATCAGAAACTAAAAAGTGGATGAAATGTCGAAAACAAGTTAGAGTTGGCGATATTCGGGACACTTACCCTATCATTACAGTTTAATTATGACCGACAATAAATTTACGAAGTAATAATGCATTGTGATAATGCCATATTACAGTTATAAAAAATACAACATTTTCACACCGAAACCAGCATTTTAAGATAAAAGTTGCTTATTATCACTACAGTTTAATAATGACTGACAATTTACGAAACAATAATAATTTTTTTTATATTTTGAAAATGCTGGTTTATTGGCAGTGAGGGACCACGGGCTCTCCAATAATTTTGAAATTTACATAAAAACAACTACTTCAGAGCATTAACACACACAAAAAAACTTGTCTAGAAGAGCAGAAAATACAAGTAGGGGAATCAGCCAATAAAAAACGATAGAGATGATCCCGAAGACAGTTAAAAGCCTCAAAGGAGCAACTCTGAAGTGCGAGAAGGGTAGTAATATTAAAACAGGGAGTCCACTAAAATATTCCTCCAGCAAGAGATTGTTCCTAAACTGCAAAACTTTTTGAAGTACTCAACCAGTAGGTCCTTCGTAAAATCGGCTGAAAAAAGACCCGGGTTAGTGACACGTGTCGAAAAGTAGTAATCACTAAGCGATGAGTTGAATGGAGGAGTTACTTTGTTATAAAGGTTTCGATTTAGTGATGGGATCAATCGTCAGGAATTCACTGGAGTTTTAGATTAGTCTCTTGAAGTTTTTTCGTTCAAATAGGAAGATTAAAAAAAATGCAAGTTACTTGAATTTATAGGTTTACTAGTGAATGCTGAGCCCATGAATACATAGGTTGGAGAGTTATAGATATTAATAATCAGTAAGTCTCGCTTGACACTGCATTCAAAATAATGACTGTTCATGAAGAAAGTAAAAATTAACGTAATTAAAAAAACACTTTCTAAACTTACTTAAAAAACTATTTAAACTTTTCTCTACAGTAACTCATAGCTTCTAAATATTCACAATAAGAAATAAAACGTTGGAAACTAGTTTCAAAATAATTACAGTGAAACTGCTCTAGACTTCCACCTCTATTCGACGGCCCCCCTCAAAATGGCTACTTTTTTTCGGAACCTTTACTAGCAGTCATAGAGAAATCCACCTCTATTCGACAGCCTCCTCTAAAAACGGACATTTTTTTCGGAACCTTTACTAGCCGTCATAAAGAAATCCACCTCTATTCGACAGACTCCTCTAAAAACGGACACTTTTTTTCGAAACCTTTACTAGCCGTCATAGAGAAATCCACCTCTATTCGACAGACTCCTCTAAAAACGGACACTTTTTTCGGAACCTTTACTAGCCGTCATAGAGAAATCCACCTCTATTCGACAGACTCCTCTAAAAACGGACACTTTTTTTCGGAACCTTTACTAGCCGTCATAGAGAAATCCATATGTATTCGACTGCCACCTCTCAAAACAGGCCAATTTGGTCAGAATCATTACTAGCCGTCATAGAGAAATCCACGGCTATTCGATGGCCACCTCTCAAAACGGCCACATTTGTTCTAAACCATTATTAGCCGTCATAGAGAAATCCACCTCTATTGGACAGCCACCCGTGAAAACGGCCACTTTATTTCGGAACCGTGACTGTCCGCCATAGAGAAGTTTCACAGCAATAGTTCAGAATTCTAAGAACAATTAGGTGTGATTTTCTCTATGGGCAATCCAAAAAGTAATTTATTGACTCAAAACAAGTGAACTTTTCATCAGTTCAAAACTAGTTACCGCCTTTTTAGTTTTACATTGTGGATATTTAGAAATTGTGTGTTCCTGTTTTACACTTTTTGCCATGTTTTTATTAACTCGTTTTCTTGTTTGTGTGTGTGTTTGTCCAGTACAAATCTTGCAATCGATTTTTAGCTAACTTCCCGACTAGCTAGACATTTGACACTTTTAGAATAGCTCAGAACACGATGGCAATGCATTATTTTAATACTTTTAGCCATCTTTAAGCAGGATTGAATTCATTTTCAGTTAAGTTTGTCTTGTAGACTGGTGCAGCCATCTATAGACCGGGACGGGAACGAAAAGTTAAACGCAAGTTAACTTACAATTAACGTCATTTTCTTTCAAGTTGATGGGATAATTCATCAAAAAAAATTTTTTTAAGTATTTATTCATACATAGAATTGTCAAGTTTATATGATTCAACAGAAAATTAAAAAACATGGTATATAAAAAGTTCTTTTTATTTTGTAATTATTTATTACAAGTTTCCTCTAATTTCTAAAATTTCTTTACCTGATTTTTTTTAGCATTCCCTGATATTATTTACATACCAGCCTCGTTTTCCGTGGAAATGGAGCACTACAGGGAATAGAAATGCATCTTCTTGAAAGTATTTTCAAAGAAGATCAAAATAAATTCATAGACGGAGAATTGCAGGATTTCTTTAAACTCCAAATTAAATATAATTAATTTACGAGATACTTCATTCGATTACTAATGTGAATGCTTTTCAAAGGGGAAATAATTGGTGCACATTGTTTTAAAGTTATATATATATATATATATATATATATATATATATATATATATATATAATTAAATTTAACTTTATCAACTTACTGAAATCTTTATAAGGCTTTTGCTTAAAATTTTATAACCCAGGTTTTGTTAGAGAAGATAGTGGAGTGTATAAATTACAATTTTGTATTAACGTCATATACATACTTTACACAAAGTAGAATAATACATTTATTTAATTAATTAAATTGTATTAAATTTATTTTTTTTGGCTTTCTTCTGTTCTGTATGCCAAGTATGTATGCCAATGAAACTTTTGTAGTGCTTATGAAATTAGATGTCTTCCTTTAAAATATTATAGTCATAAAAGAAATTGAAATGCTTGAAAACCCCACTGCTAACTGTGTAAATTAGAAAGAAATTGGTTTTGTCTAAAAAATTTGTAAATATTTAAACATGAACTATCTGCCATTACTTACATATAAATCGAGTTGTAAAATTAGGAAAAATGACTTCTTAAAATGCATTCTAGAAATTACAGATGACATCAAAATATATCAATTAAGTATATATGACAAAGTTTTCTAATTCAAACATAAAATTGTTGCTGTTGTTGTTGTTTCTAATACCCCCTGGAAGGAAGTATTTCAGACTAGGTCCATATAGGCTATCGGGCTGAGGGATACTGTTCCGGTTTATAATGGAACCACAAGAGATGGAGTCCGGTTTAGCCAGGTGCCACCTCAATTTTGATCGAGCACACACAGGGGCGACATTTGGGGAGGGATCGTACCCTCTTCCTCTATATGTGACCTCACAGTAGGACTTTCCATTCTACGGATTTCATGTGCTTATATCCGGCCTAGACACGAAGGTATTTAATGGAGCTCGTCGGGATTCGATCTGAGCACCCTCAGCTCCGAAAGCCGACGAGCTACCACTAGGCTACCAGAAGTTCAAACACATAATTAATTTGAGGAATAGTATTAAGGTTGGTACTAGGCTCGAATTTAAATTTGAGCTTGGATTCTAGGAGTATTTAACAATCATTTACTTAGATAGCTTTTGATATTTAAGAGACTATGAATGCTTTACCTTGATAAGCGTGCATTAAGAGCACGTTAATTTTGACCTCCACAGGAATAATTATAATCATCTCGGGGTATGTTATAAACACATCTCTCACGATATTGAGGAGAGTGTGTTTACTTAGGAGTAAAAAGTGGTTTAGGAATGGGTTTAAATATAACTCTATAACAAGACAGGTTATAACCCATTTTAAATCAGAGGAGTGGGTAAAATGGATGGACGACTAACTTATCCTAACTCTGGGAGTAAGGTAATATTTCACTGATAATGCAGTTAATTTTTTTATGGTGTTATTTCTGTCCAAAATATAAAAGTCTCTGCTGGTCACTAAGTACTTAATACGATAAATAGAGTTTACCATCAATATAAAGCCAGATATATGTAACTAAAATAGGTAGCAGTATCGTATTTCGGTAGCTTGTTTAAGATTAAGCAAATGAAGGAATCTTTCTTTTATACATAACTAGTAGAATACCCGTGCTCCGCTACGGAGTACATTCGAATTAAATACAATTGTCAGTGCATGCAATGAATGCCAAAAAAACAAAAACAAAAATATATTTCTAATAAATACATTGGTCAATGTATACATTGGTCAAAAATACAAAAAAAAAATATTTATAATAAATACAACGGTCAATGTATGCAATTAATGCCAAAAAAGACCCAAAAATATATTTATAAAATAATCGAAACGGATATTTCTATAGAAAAAATAATGTAGAAGAAAATATTAAAATTAAATACAGCGGTCGATGTATGCAATTAATTTGTATGTTTAATATCCATAGAACATACTAATTTGAATTAAATTCTTTAAAAAATCACATCTCAATTAGTCTAGTGGTTAAATTTTATCTTTTGTCGTATTTTAATATATTTTTGGTCAATTTATTTCGTTGTTATGCACGTGACGCAAAATTTATTTAAAGTATCACAAAAAGAAAAGAAACCCCGTAATCAGCATTTAATAAATTAAAATCTAAAAATTAATTTTTAAAAATTCACCAAAAATCAGAAAATAGAGGTAAAGATCCGAAAAAGATTTCATTTTAAAGTAATTTTTATGATATTACTCATGATGTAAATTATATAACCCTCGGATAATTATTTTAAATGCAAACTCTAAAGAATGTTACAAAAACAGCTTAAAAATTTAATTTTAAAAAATCCTAGGAGAATTTTTCAAAAATATTTCTTAGTGCACCCCTACACTATAAGAAGAATCGCCTTAAAAAATTTCAGCCCTTTAGGTCCAGCGGTTTGGTCTGTGCGTTATCTGTCAGTCAGTTACGCTTTTTACGGCTTAAAACTGTTTTATATATATAGATTACTGCTTCTCGTGTCTTCCACACTTAATATTATCAACTAGTTAACTTTTTATAATTCCTTTAACTAGAAATTAGAAAATTTGCTTTTCGCTGTTTCAGGTGAATAAAAAATACCTGCCATAATCCCATTGCAATTTTCGAAAATAACGTTATTTAAAAGGACAAATTATGAATACATCTCAGTTTCTTTTAAAAAAAGCTGGACATTTCATAACCCTTACCAGATGTTTTGACATACTTTCGCTCGGTATTATCTTCCATGGACAATAGATAAGCATAAAAATATTATCATTATTATGTTGTTTGCAGGTAATGTGACATCTTTGGTTAATATACAAAGAAACGGAAGTTTGTCGTAAAAACTTGCGTAGGAAACTTCTTTGGTATACAGTGAAATTAATTTGACAGGAGTAGCTTAGATAAACAGTCTTAAGAACCATTTGGGGAGGTCTACATACTTAGAACCCCCCCCCCCCAAAAAAAAAAAAAAAAAAAAGAAAAGAGTTATATTTGATATGAGAGATATTTTAAGTGCTGTTTTCTCTAATGTATTTATTTGATATGTCATTCTCCAGTTGAAAGAAAAATTAATATTTCTGAATTCTTAGAATTTTAATAGGTTTAAATTTTTGTCAATTGTTTTGATAAATTGTTTAAATCTGGCATACTTCAAATTGTTGCAGTTTGTAGCCATCCAGTTAAATGTAAATATCAACATATATGTAGAATACAAGGATTCAAAGATATCAGTTGTATCAAAAATGAAGGCTATTGGATATGCCATTGAATTTATTTTTGGGTACTTTGATTCTCGCCCAAGTATCTGAAATTCTACTGTAGAGCCACAAAAAAGTAATCAAGAGCGTGTTTTGGCCATCCCTGGATTATAATCTACTTTTCATAATTTCCATCTTCTTTACTTCTATAGAAACAGTGTTGGCTTGAAAAAAAATTCAGGTAGTCTCTTCTAGCGAAACTTCCGCGGGTTATTAACATAGTATTATTTATCGTTGCTTACCTCTTTTGTAAGTGTTATGTATATATATATATATACATCTCTCTCTCTCTCTCTATCTATCTATCTATATATATATATATATATATATATATATATATATATATATATATATATATATGCATGTCAAAATTTTGACTAATTTTGGTACATTTCTGCTTAATTATTTACTACTTGTCCAAGCGATACAGACTGGGCTTTGGGTGCTGCCGAAATTGTAACTTGCGCGGTACAGACGGACAGTTTTAGCATCTGAAATTTTGCTTTCCGTAGGACCGTTTAGAAGGAACGTAATCCTACGTTAAAACATTAAAGGGTACAGAAAACGCTCAGATAAACAAAATGATTAATAACAACGGAAGTTCTCGCTAAAGATAAATTAATTTCAAAGAAGATAAAGACACATCATATATATATATATATATATCATAAAGCATCATGTATATCTCTTTCTTCATTCTCCACTTATAAGGCAAACACTGTTGTATAATTTATCCATAGACTAGAAAAGAAACAGTTCATCTACCGAATACCACTAAATGGCCTAGTATAACAGCCAAATATCCCCTTATGTAACGAACAATTAATTTCTATAATTGAAAGAAATATGGGCTTCGCAATAGCGGAATTCCAATGCCCATAACCATGAGGTTTATAGGAATTTCGACGTTTCCTCTTCTGCAATAATAATTACAGTAATTGATGTATGTTTTATCGTTAGGTCATTGATTAATATTCATGAAAACATGACCTGTCTAAAGATACTGTCACGTTGATAGATTAGGGCAAGTAAAAGAAAGGCAACTTGCCCTTTCAGCTGGTTTTTTTTTTGAGTGAGATGTAGATTTATTAGATTCCCTGATGTCTAAGAGAAGAGAGAATAGTTTAGACTATGAGAGTGAGAGAGAAAATTAGAAGGATAGAAAATGATATAATATAGTAAGTAGAGATATGATTTCTCCAAATTTCGATGATTATGAAAATTTGAGGTATTTTATTTTAAAGACAAAAATTCCAGATAGTTTTTTTATCCTGTGAAGATTATATGATTAAAAAATAAATTTAGCACCGACAAAATTTTAGCTAATTTTTTTTTTAAGTTATCTTTATTTCCTCCACTTAAATACCCTTTCAAAATAACTATAAGATTTTCTTTTCTAGTCTAAATACTCGATATATCGATAGGAAGAGAACCTTGAGATGTTTGCAGCAACTTAGTGGTTAGACAGTCGCTATTCGGCGAAACTCGACAGGAATCCGGACACGTACCACCGAATACTACACCGTGTATAAAAACGTCAAATATATAGACCAGTAAGTGTCTCAATGAGGTTTGTAGGGGTGGCAGAAGAGTCCCTTCCCTAGATATTCCCCCTGTGGGTGCTTGAACAAAATTGTGGTGACACAGAGGTCGGACTCCGATCCAAATCTTGCAATTTCTAAAAGCTGACTGGGGCTAGACTTTGTGTGCGTGTATATATATATATATATATATATATATATATATACCCGTGGACGATGATAATGACCGGAGACGGCATACCACCAGGGTATGACGAGTGGCAGGGTATGACCAGTAGCCGAGTGGTCAATATCAAATCGTTGTTCTTCTGAAAATATAAATTTATTCACATTCTACTCGAAGGGTTATAGCGTGTTTAATAAGCAACTGGATCACGCCAAAATCCGCTCCTGGAGGCATGCTTGAGCTTTTATAAACTCATAGACGGTTCGCCCTGTGACCGCGCAAACGGGCAGCTCACTGTTCCTTGATCTGCATGCTTGCAAAACTTATATAATGAAGAGGGATTATCTCCAAATTTACGGTTATCGTATAGTATCTGCCGAAATCAACTCCTTTGTTATTAAAATGAAAGCGAACAACGTAATTAATCTACGCACAAGGAAATTTAAAAATAATTTAGAATTTTGAAAAGATTTTGGGGTTTTATATGTTATATATATATATATATATATATATATATATATATATATATATATATATATAGTGGAATCTCGATCTATCGTTTTTCAAGGGACCGACTGAACTTAACGATAAATGCGGGAAAACGATGATTCGGGGAACGATCAATCGAGATTCCACTGTGTATACATAAATAT
Organism: Dolomedes plantarius; assembly: GCA_907164885.2. NCBI lineage: Eukaryota > Metazoa > Arthropoda > Arachnida > Araneae > Dolomedidae > Dolomedes > Dolomedes plantarius. Next base: position 199,076,943 of record OU015490.1, on the reverse strand, counting down.
ATATATATATATATATATATAAATATATATATATATATATATATATATATATATATATATATATATATATATATATATATATATATACTGAAAATTCGCAGATGTGTTACCGCATATATTAGTTATATTCTATGTTAAAAAAGTTTAACAGAGACGCTAGTTGTTCCGTGAAAGCGAAGGCTGTAAAATCGCTATAAAAGTTGTAAATTTTTGCTGTAATGCAAATTTCTTATTTACATCCCAAAATCATTTGCAAACGAGGTGGTGCACCGCCTCATTCAGGTATGATTGTACGAGATTATCTAAATGAGGAATTTCCAAACAGGTGAATTGGACGAGATGGTCGCACCCAATGGTCGCCTCTATCTCCAGGCATTACACCTTTTGACTTTTTTCTTTGGGGATTTATCAAAGACAAGGTTTATTGAACGAAAGTGAACAGTCTTAAAGAATTCAAAAAACGCATAATTGCTGCAATTTCATGTGTTACAGAATCCATTTTGGAAAGCATATGTGTTGAAATGGAATACCGAATGTATATTCTCCGTGCCACAAAAGGAGCGCATATTGAAATTTATTGACTATACTCAAAATCTCTAATATATAAGGTAACACGTATAATTATTTCTTCTTCCCACCATGATTACTTTTTATAAAAATTTTTAAAATGTGTCAAGGCTTTTTAAGACACTCTGTATATATATATATATATATATATATATATATATATATATATATATATATATATATATATATATATATATATACAGTGGAACCTCGATCTATCGTTTTCCAAGGGACCGATTGAAATGAAAGATAAATGCGGGAAAAGGTTAGATGCGGAAACATAACAAGCTATATGATGCAAGCTAAAATGAACGACACATGCGGAAAAACGATGGATCCGAAAATGATCGATCGAAATTCCACTGAGTATATATATATATATATATATCTGTGTGTGTGTGTGTGTGTGTGTGTGTGTGTGCATGTATGTGTATGTGTATGCGTGTACATTTGTGGTTGTAGTCGTATACGTGATTAGACGTGCTTGTGTCAACAAGATAATATTTCTCTAATAAACACAAGGTCAAACTCAGTTCCTTAATAGGATGAGAAAAGAGCATTTTAGAATTAATTTGTTCTCCTGGAAAATTTCTTTTAAAATTTCGTACAATAAAATCAGGCGTCAAAATGATAGCAAATCACATCTTATATCCCTCACCTTTCCTTTACATTAAACCGCATAAAAAAAATCAATTTTGTTAATCAAAAAGAAACAAAATACAAAGGGTCATTTCCCAAAAGCAGAGGCGTAATTGAGACCTCGACATGGAAGAAGAAACAGAAAAAAGAACCGCAACCTTTAAAAAAGAAAAAAAAGCGTATCGCATATCACCCAGCTCCCGAGAGCGGGTGGGAAAAAAAAACACACAAACTAATGCCCATAAAAAGAAACAAAAACAAGATTAAAATTAGCAAAATGTGATTGGCTTGTCAACTGCTCTGATCTTGACACAACCCAGGAGAATCCGATTACTGCGGATAACATTCCTGCTCATTAAACAGCTTGTACCAGGAGATATTCTTCCCAACGCTTGAATAACATTAGCAAATGGAATTTTAAAGCAGGGGTCGGTTATAAATAAAGATAACTAGGGGAGATGAGTTGGGAAGATAATGTGTTTTAGTGAAATTGGGGTAAAACACTGTTTTGTCCCGGTCAGTAAAAGAAGAACTTCACACGTCAGATCTTAAGTTAATCTAGATTTTCAAAGTAATAAAGTTTATTTTATGAGATTTTATATTTTTTGTTTCTTAAACGCGATATTCAATTGCCGTTGGTAGGTATAGTCGTTCGTAGTAGTAAATAATTTGCTTTAAACTATAGGTTCTGTTATCTTTAGCACTTGGGCAAGAAAGCATAAGCGTATAACTCAGTATCAAAAAAAGCTACCGACTTCTATTTTATGCTCTTATTTTAGGCGATGTTGAATTGTTGTTAAACTAAACAAGTAAAATTATCAATTGAGTCGGTTGGTAGGGTTGAGTTGTAGCCGTTAGGGATATGCTTTAAGCTCTAGGTTCCGTTTTGTTTAGTCCTGGAGCATCAAACCATGAGAGCATGACTCTATACCAACCAAGCTATCAGCATTGGTTGCTCTGGGTAAAGCATTAATATGAATGTATGTTTGATCAAATTGCAGTTTTTTTTTTTTTGGCTAATGTCCCTGGGGGATGACGATATTACACCCCAGTCCGGTGTACATATGAATACAAGACATAGAAACAGATAAATAACACAAGTTGCAGCTCCCCTTTCTAGACGGGGCTCCAATTGCAGGCGGAAGACTGACCGATTCCGCAGAATACAGCCAAGTCTTATGCGGGAATCGAATCCGCACCCCCGGCGTGGCAGGCTGATGCCTTATCCACTTAGCCACTGGGCGACTCAAATTGTAGTTCTCCCACCATACAAAGAACAATTGGGTATTCTGCCAAGTATGCCCAAGTGCCCGCTCCGGCCTACTGACAAGAAGTATTTCATTTAATCATAAAGGGTTATAGTAAACTTCGTGTTGTTGTTGTTGTTGTTTTTTCTTATGCCCCCTGGCTTGAAGTTCCAGAACAGGTCCATATAGGCTACAGTCTGAAGTGTGCGGCTGTGGTTTTAAATAGCACCGTAAGGGTCGGAGACCATCTTATCTAGTTGTCACCTCAATTTTGACCGAGCAACCCCAGGGATGACATCTAGGGGAATCGTACCCTCTCCCACCCTCACTAATCTTCATAGAGGGACTTTCCGGTCTGCTGATTTAACGTGCCCATATCCGACCTATACACTTAAAAGCTTCTTGCATTTTGTGCTATTTAAACTATGTTTCAGCATGCATTACATTGTTATTTCCTTTTGTTTTAAAATGAATTATCGATTCCTGACCAAAGCCAGACTGAATTCCATCTTCAGTTTGTAGCAGGACTATGTACACGGAAATAATTTAAATTATGGTAAACATTAATTATCGCCTTATCTCTTAAATTATCTTCCTCATTTTAATATAACATTATTTAAGTCAGCAATTAATAGAGATATTTCTTTGTTAGCTAATTTGAAATTTTTTAAATCTGTAGTTACTATAGTAGCAGCTTTTGCAGCTGCAATAAATTATCATGCAGTTGCTTTCATGCGTAACATTTCAGACATGAATTTAAGATAAGAAGGACCAGAAAGACGTTGTTGAAATTAACTCCAAAATATCATAATTGAGAATTAAATCAAAGAACAGCAATATTAATCATGCTTTTAATTTAGAAAGTAATCAGCGACTGTTTTTAAGTTCTATGCACTACATTTTTTTCACATCATATTTTCATAATATCGTCTACAAATTCTCGTACATCGCCGAATTAATATGCTCTCCATAGCATACTACTTTAACTACCCGTTGCCGAAGATCTTTTGCTTAGACTACGTAAACTTAGGAAAATTCGATTAATCAAACAATAACATATCGAACTGTTGCATAATGATAAGTAATTTACCCATGCATATTCTTAATCAGTTTGTTCAACCCTATTAATTACATACTTGCATTACTGGTAAATGGGTAATTTATTATTTGAAGGTTTTTGCAGTGGATATTTTTTTGTTTTTTTTTTCTTTACCGGAGAAAATGTTCTGCATACTTATTTTGGAGGAAGCTCATATAGTTGACCTTTGTAAATCAATGACAAAAATTATGACTTGGCAGAACGGAAAGTTATGTTAAGGCTGCCGCGTGCTAACGTTATTGGATCCGTTTAGCTCAATGTTAACTTATTGAGAAAATTTTTCTACTATTTACAGCTACATAAATTCTGCTAATCCATTAAAAATGGTATTTTCAGATAGTCTGAACTTTTATGCACCTTGCAACAGGATTCATTTTAGAAATTTCGCCCACCAAACGAATTTATGATCATTTAAAATACACGGTATCAGATTGTTTCCTTACTAGTTTAAATTTTAAAATATTTTTTGCATTTAAAAAAAATGAATAATTTCAACATAAAAAGAACTTTTTATATACCATGTTTAAACTTTCTGTTGAGTCATATAAACTTGACAATTCTATGTATTAATAAATACTTTTTAAAATTTTTTTTCATGAATTATCCCATCAACTTGAATGAAAATGAAGTTAATTGAAAGTTAACTTGCGTTTAAATTTTCGTTTCCGTTCCGATCGATAGATGGCTGCACCATTGTACAAAATAAAATTAACTGAAAATGAATTCAAATCTGCTTAATTATGGCTAAAAGTGTTAAAATAATACATTGTCATCGTGTTCTGAACTATTCTAAAAATTTGAAATGCCTAGCTAGTCGGGAAGTTAGTTAAAAATCGATTGCAAGATTTGTACCGGAAAAACAAACAAACACACACACACACAAACAAACAAACAAGAAAGCTAGTTAATTAAAACATGGTAAAAATACCTCAAGGTGCATCATTTCTTCCTCTATTACGGTGTACAATTTAAAAAAATCTTTCATTCCAAGTCGGCAATCGGCTGGACGATCGCCGGATGACTAGGGCACTGGCATTTGGTACCAAAGTCTGTGGGTTCGAATCCCACTCTTGGCATGGACGTTTGTAGCCGTTCGGAATAGGCTTTTAGCAGTATGTCCCGGTCTAATTATCCCTCGTGTAGCAAAAAAAATGACCGTAGCACCCCAAACCAAACCCAAGTCGGCAATCCTTGGAAAAATTTTCTTTATAGGTTGACATTAATATGAGCTAATCCAATAGGTTTAGTAACAGCCTGTCACCCAGTGGCTAAGTGGTTAAGGCATCAGCCTGTCAAGCCGAGGGTGCGGGTTCGATTCCCACGTAAGATTTGGTTGTGTACTGGGAAACTCGTAGTCTTAAGCCTGCAAATTGAGCCCCTGTCCAGAAAGAGGAACTGCAATCCATCATCCATCGCCCGTGTCGTCGTTTGTTAATAGAAACTTCTTGCATGATTTATGTTTCTATTTTCTTGTATTCATATGTACACGGGAATGGAATGTGACAGTCGTCAGCTCCAGGGACCTTAGTCACACACACACTTATCACCCTTGAACATGCACTTCATCGAAAGGGCGAGTTTCTGATAAAACAGTCTTAAAATGTTACAGTACTACAGAGGGAACCCTTTGTGTTACTGAATTATACATCTTGAACATACACAGTTAAGCAATTTCATTTCGACATCCAATTTTCAATAGGCAACTCTTCTATACATGCTATGAATGTAATTTCAGTCAATAACCTATATTTTCTTATGTTTAATTTTTTATTTAAATTTTTTTCTCCTTAAAATGATTTAATCTCAGTTAAACAAAAAAAAAACTACTAATCTAATCGGAGTTGTTGCGATACAAATAGTTTAAAAAAATTTCAGGCAGTGTCTTCTCACGAAACTACCGATGGTTATTAACGTAGATTACTTATCATTGCTTACTTTTTTTGTATGTTTATATGTATGTATGTGTTATGTATATATGTATCATATATATATATATATATATATATATATATATATATATATATATATATATATATATATATATATATATATATATATATATATATATATATATATATATATATATATATATATATATATATATATATATATATATCATATATATATATATATATATATATATATATATATATATATATATATGTGTGTGTGTGTGTCTGTGTGTGTGCGTGTCAGTCAAAATTTGACGCATTTTGGTACTTTTCTGTTTAACTGTTTACTGCTTGTCCAAGTGATACAGACTGGGTTTGGGGCACTGCCAAAATATAACTCGCGAGGTACGGAAGGATGATTTTAGCGTCTGAAATTTTGCTTTTCGGAGGACCGTTATGGAGGAACGTAATCCTACGTTAAAAAGTGTGGAAACGGAGAGGAAGTAGTGATTTTGTTTTATAGCAGACTATACAATGTTTAGCACGTTTTTCTGAGCAACTACGCAAAATTTGCTTCACCTCGATCTAATGTATTAAGTTAGATTAAAATAAAGAAACAAACTAAGTTTAAATTTTATCTATAAATAAATTAGAGAATATATGGAATCATAGTCTGGTAGTGTATAAAATATAGAAGTTAGCAAACGCGTTATTGAAATAAAAGTAACATAAGAACAAAAATTGTGATTTTCACTGACTGGAAGCTATTTAACCACCACTACGTCTGATTTTGTTCTTAAGAATTAGCAAAGAAATACAAACAATTATGATTATGAAAATAATAAAACCACTATTTTTAGAAACTGCAAAAGTACGGCCCTGTTAATAATCCGTTCAACAAATTTATTCCATTATGGAATATTTTATAATAATTCGGGGTCAAAATAAAACACAGTGCCTATTAATAAGAATTAATGTAATAAAAGTTTATTGTAAGCATATTTAAAGTCATCTTGAAATGAAAGTCTAGGAAGAAAACGCAATAACTGTATTTCTAAATATTCCAGGAACACGATTTCATTTAAATGCTATGATATATTATGTAAATAAATTAACTTTTAGCAAAATATTTAATGTCACATTGCATGCTACCAGAATCCTGTTGCTTTATTTTTAACAAAATGTAAGGAAAGTCGCAGCATTTATGTGGCCTTTAATTACTTTAATTAGCTGTATTTAAAACAGAGCGTAATCCTTTATATATAATGTTTCTGTAATGCATACCGAATAAGATATTTACATATATTATAGTGCTGGATATATTTTTTTACCTCCATGTTTGCAGAGTTTTAAATAAGAAAAGGCAGGGTTAATTTTAATTCTGTTTTCAGGACACGTAGAGTATTTCAATAATCCTATAATTATCCCAGAAATATTACCTCAGAGAAAATTTTTTTAATCTTGAAAATCTTTAAAATATCTGGAAAAATCCTGTTATATGCTAGCCCATGATGAAGCTTAGAGGAAAACGTTTAGAAAAAAGTTTCCTCCCGTTTTTTTTTTTATCAAAACCACACTTTTTATACCCAATAGAGGAAGCATCATAAATGTCATACATATAAACACAAACCATCTGTATGTTTGTACCATTTTGACTTTTACGCATTGTTATAGGCATTTCTAAGTTATCATCCGATAGCAAATAGTTTGAACTTTGATGGCATTTGAAAATATCCCGGTAGGTTCAAAGTCTTCTGTCTTATTTCTCAAATTAGCCTAAACATAACACTGGATCTGTCTTGCACGTAACTGTCTGTATATTTGTACTATTTTGACTTTTGCGCATCGTTTGATAAGATGTAGGTATTCCTAAGTTATCATCCGATAGCAAATGGTTTGAACTTTGATGGCATTTGAAAATATCCCGGTAGGTTCAAAGTCTTCTGTCTTATTTCTCAAATTAGCCTAAACATAACACTGGATTTTTCTTGCACGTAACTGTCTGTATATTTGTACCATTTTGACTTTTGCGCATCGTTTGATAAGATGTAGGTATTCCTAAGTTATCATCCGATAGCAAATGGTTTGAACTTTGATGGCATTTGAAAATATCCCGGTAGGTTCAAAGTCTTCTGTCTTATTTCTCAAATTAGCCTAAACATAACACTGGATCTGTCTTGCACGTAACTGTCTGTATATTTGTACCATTTTGACTTTTGCGCATCGTTTGATAAGATGTAGGTATTCCTAAGTTATCATCCGATAGCAAATGGTTTGAACTTTGAGGGCCTTTGAAAAAATCCCGGTAGGTTCAAAGTCTTATGTTTTATTTCTCAAATTACCCTAAACATAAAACTGGACTTTTCTTGTACGTTCATTTGTAATATGCACAAACAAGAGGCGTAATTTGTTGACTTTTTTTTCACCTACATCATTGATTATTAACCGGTGGCGTATCACAGGGGGTCTGGGAAAACCTTAGAGGCGATCCGCAAAGTGAGCAGCGATTTAAAAAATATATCCATCGTTTCAAAATGACCGTTAAATTAATGATATTATAAAATTAAGAACAAAGAAATTACATGCTCTGAATTTTTTTGTTCAAATTCTAAAACTTTTTGTCTATTTCCTGACGTTTCAAATATGAAAAAAAAAATCCCGTTTTGCTTAAAAATCCCTATATATTTTATGTGATGCGGACTATATATTTTAAGTTCTGCGTAGAATTGCATCTCAGAAATTTTACAGGAAGTAAAACATACGTAAGCTGAGAAATCTCATTTATTTTTAGAGTTTTATGGCCCTTGTGGTTACTTTAATGTTTTAATTTTCTTATTGTTATTTAATTCATTTGTATCTTTTTATCAAGGTTTTTTTTCACAAATGGTTATTTATTCAGAAAATTAAACCCTTATTTCCCTGAAAAAGCATTCTCTGAAAGATGTTCCTAGACATTTTTTTTATTAAACTGCTGGCCACCCAAATTGCAACACCAAGAAAGACAAGAGATATCGCAACAAAATTTATTTTATAGATAACATGTTGACCAAGTATCAAATGATTAAATTTATAGACTTCTGTGAAGTGTGGTTCCTGCCAAAATCAGTAGCCAGAGTAGCCGCCATTGTTGGAAATCACCGCTGCCACACGCCTCGGCATTGATTCAAAGAGACTTTGGATGAGTTCTTGGGGTACAGCAGAACAAGCAGCTTCCACACGTTGTCAAAGTTGATCTGCTGTGGCAGCTGGGGATGGAATCTGGGTCAATCGTAGAGCAACCATGGACCACATGTTTTCTATCGGCGAAAGATCCGGTTAGCGAGGCGGCCAGGGAAGCAATTCAATCTGGCGATTGACGAAGAACCGTTGGACAATGCGTGCCACGTGTGGTCGCGCATTATCCTGTTGAAATATGGCTGTGGGCAAGCCCTGAAGGTAAGGAAGGACAACTGGCTCCAACACCTCGGAGATGTAGCGCTGGCTGTTTAAAGTACCGGCAATGCGTACTAGAGGTGTGCGAGAGTGATATCCAATACCGCCCCATACCATAATACCCGGTGCAGGACCAGTGTGGCGGTGCATAACGTAGCTGTTCAGCATCCTCTCTTCACGGTGTCTCCAGACTCGAATGCGACCATCGTGGTGTTGCAGACAGAAGCGTGAATCGTCAGTAAAGACAATTTCATTCCATTCTACCGTCCACGTCCATGTCATCGCACCATTGGAGGCGGAGACGTCTGTGGTTCTGCGTCAAGGGTAGACAAAGCAATGGACGTCTTGCGGACAGACCACTCTGCTGTAAACGGCGTCGAATGGTACGCGCAGACACTGGATGATGCGTTACAGACTGCATGTGCTGTGCTATAGTTCGTGATGTTTCTGAGCGATCCGTCACTGCCATGCGCACAATTTGCCTGTGATCACGTGAAGTGGTGCGCTGAGGTGGATGCGATCGAACACGCCGGTCCGTCGTACCCTCCTGCATCCAATGATCACATATCCGCATTACAGTTGTTTGGTTTCGTCCAACACGACTACCGATTTCCCTGAAAGATAATTCACAATCTCGGTAGGCCACTATCCTTCCTCTGTCGAACTCGGATACTTGATCAAAAGATGATCGCTGTTTTTGACGAGGCATAATTGATCGTTTTTTTTAAAAAAAACCACAAGAAAAACACAATTGCCGAACTTGAAATCGTCGAAATCTCCAAGCCTTAAATAGCGCTTTGAAGTGGCGCCACAGGCGCGCGTGATGTGCGTCTGCGCTGAAATTCTAATCATTTGCATATCTCACCTCCGCTAATGCATGTTGTAAATTTCATGTTATTTGCATGTTTCCTTCAGGGTGTTGTATTTACAGTGGCCAGCAGTGTATTTGTCAAGTGGACTTTGATCAACAAAAAGTTAAGAACCACTGAAATAGGTGGTTAAGAGACGTCATTACGTTGTATATACATACATTACAATCTTCTCAAAGTTTTTCAAACCACTGCTTGCTAGAGGTAATTAAAAACCTGTTGTTTTTGTTGTAATAATACAGTAGTACTACAAGGGTAGGATTCAGAATTTAGCCAGGTACCACATCAAATTTGAACAAGCACCCCCAGGGATGACATCTGGGGGGTAATCTTACCTCCTCCCACCCTCTCTGACGTCATAAAAGGACTTTCCGGTCATTTAATGGGCCTATATCCGGCCTAGACACGATGGTATTTAATGGCGTCTTTATGAATCAAAACTAGCAATCTCGGTGTCGAAATCGACGCTCTACCATTGGATTATTGAAAACAATTCTCGTGCTCAATAAAAATCTAATATTTGTATTTTGTAGGCTAATTCATTATAGAATTCTCAATAAATAGATTTTATTTTAGTTACCTAGAAATGTAAGTAATAAATTCAAGAAATGTTAGTAATAACCCATTATCTCAGCAATGCATAACACTTTAGAAAATATCCAAAAGGAAAACTTAAATTTAAAATTTAAAATTTGCTTGACGATTTCATGAGTCCAAGTACATATTCTGCCCTGGTTGGTTATCTAGGTTCATTATTTTAATGCAGTTTGGCATAATAATCATTAAGTAAAATACTTCTTCCATAAGGTAATTGATTGACGTCTTCTTGTACAGTTTGTTCAACATTTGCTTTTAAGCTCAGTTTCATAAAGAAGCGAGAGAGGGAAATATTAAAAATGGGATTTACCCTCTAGAAATAGGATTTTAGAATTTTTTCCAAATCAACAGTTTTCATTTATGACTTACAGGAACCTCGTGGAAACCAACTAACATGTAATCAACACGTCTTTAATTCCTCAGTGAAGGTGCTTGACTTTAGAGTTTTTCGCACTTTCGTAATAAGATGATACTGGAACCAATATTGATACTTCAAGTTCTTTGTACGTAAATTGCGCATATCGGTACCGAATAGTTTGTATATATTAGCTTCTAAAATCGATCTCAAATTTAAGACTAGTTAAACTAGATTTTGGGAAAATATGTGTAAATTCTCTAATAAACATAGTCAAACGTAATTCCTTAATAAGATGGGAAAGGAGCATTTTAGAATCAATTTCTTCTTCCAGATGATGACTCGACAAGAAAATATTCCTAGTACGAGGCCTTAGTGTAAACTATCTATCGATAACCTATTTACATTATTTTTTCAGGTAAATTGTTTTTCCCATAGCCATAAGTGAATATGATGGACTTAGTATTCATTTTGTTGCTACGAGAGGCGTCCACACGTTTAAGTCATATTTCTTTGATAAATAGGTATTAAGCCATTTCAAAGAGAATCATGAGCATATCAAACTTTTTGTAGTGTCATGCTATCAAAGTTTGATATTCCGACAAGATTTAGATTGACATACTTTCAAATCGTACTTCAAATAAGGTTACGGTTAAGTGAAACAAACATGAATGTTCCTTAGAAAACTCCTTAGTTGCTATTATGGCCCTCTTTTTGCCACAAGCAGGTTAAACACATAAGGATTTTGTAGAGTTCAAATTCTGAATGACTTTATGACTGCTCATTACAATAGATTTGAAAAATCGCCGACTCTTAGAATGGAAGCTAGTCATTCGACTATTCTCCTGTGAGAAGTTATAGACATTATAAAAGTTACAGTTTACGAAAAATATAATTTAGTCATTAATGTATGTATATCAATGACAAAATGTTCAGATTTCAAAACTCACAGACTCTTATAATAGAAGCTAGTCATTCGACTGTTCCCTTTTGAGAAATTATAGCCATTATAAAAATTATACTTTATGAAAAATATACTTTCTTAATTAATGTATGTAGATCAATGACAAAATGTTCAGATATTAAAACTCACCTACTCTTATAATAGAAGCTAGTCATTCGACTATTCCTCTGTGAGGAGTTATAGACATTATAGAAGTTACTCTTTATGAAAAATACACTTTCATCATTAATTTATGTATATATAAATGACAAAATATTCAGAATTTAATAAATGTAATTTCATTTAAAAGGAAAAACCAAAGCCTTAAATTTAAATATCATCATTCAGTGAATGATTTGGATCCTAAGAAATGTCGGAAGTAAATTTTTTCACGTTCAAAGAAAACGCTTACTAGAACTGCACATTTTACAATATCCAAGGTTATACAAAGTTTTCAAGAAGATCTGGAATTAGCTTCCAATTTGATTGGTTCTGATTAGACAGTTGGTAAATTTTTAAGTTAAATTTGAGACCATTTTCATTAGTCCAATTTTCTAAGTAAAGCTTAACGTCCTATCATTGTATTTAGAAATGTCTTACGTAGGTTTACTTTTCCCAATTAAGCTTGCGTATGAGTTTTACAGTTTTATTGTTTTACAGTTTTCTTAATTTTTAATCTATATATATATATACATATCCTAGATATCTTAGATAGGTAATGCACGGTTGTAAATTCTTTTAAAGTTTAAGGTTTAGTAGAATTTCATTAAAATGAATAAAAGTTGATTATAAGGCATTTAAAACAGCAATTGGGCATGATATTATTCTCAATTGGAATAAATTAGTAAGTTGATAAATTAAATTTAAAAATCCCTAGGCGAATTATTAAGTGAAAATTAATTTAAAAATTATTTCAATATTACAGAAAAGTTGAAAGGAATAATTTCCATTTGAACGCATTAAAATAAATGAGGGATGTCACATATCCCATAAATTAAATATACGCTCTAAAGAAATTTAAAATAAATTTCAGGTCATTAATAGCTTCAATTTAATATGCTTCTAGCAATTTTACCTAACTGAATTAGAATTGATTATCTTTAAAAGTAAAAATTAAATATTTGCTGAAGATAGTTTTAGGATCACCAAAATCACGGAAGAATTATTCATCACAAATTGTTACGAAAGGGTAAAATTTGTTTATAGAGTGCGGTTAAATTAAATTAGCTTTGAATGGTATCTGGGTTGTAAGACGAGTATACATTCGCGAACCCTTTCTTTACGACTTCTTTGTAAACTCGATGAAACTGTGGAATACTGATCAAAGGTAGTGCTATTTAAAATTCATACTATAGTATATGTTTGTCTTTTGATACGTTAAGAGAAGTTTGTTAGTATTCCGGGAGTTAAAGGAAAGAAACACGGAATTTATAGTTCATTTTTTTTCGGTTAAAGTAAATTTTAGATGAAAGGGTTTGAGAAGATGTAGTTTTCTTTATCTACTGATATAGATGCTGTATGTGCAAAATTCAAGCATCGTATGGAGCATGAATGTTAAATATTTATGCTTTTATACCGTAACGGAGGAATACTAATTAAATATAACATGTGGGTAATATGTGTGGTAAAATGTAATGCCAGTATAAATCCATGTGGTTCCATGTGCCCGCGTATGGAAGTAGTATTTATGAAATAACCCTATGTAAAATTATCTTTTCAGCTTTCCAAATACTAGCGCAACATAGTTTAATCACATATACATTCGTACACACTGGAAACATAGAAACATATATATATATATATATATATATATATATTAATATATATTATATATATATATATATATATATATATATATATATATATATATATATATATATATAAAATATATATATTATGTAGTTATAAAGCCTTTCCTCTCAGGTACGCTCCTGGATAGGTCCCACATTTCCTTATAGCACGTCACGTTTATAACACTAATTTTACACACACTGATATGATACATTCTTCACATTTTTATGATCGTCGATTTAATTTATGAATTTAATTTGTATACAATCCCTGAGGATGTTGACTATTAGCATGCGCTTTCTAAAATCCGTATTTCTGCGACACCTGATACTCCTTACTATCGAAATGAAATTCCTTCAATCAATAATGGCTGCTTGTAGGAATGATATCCAATCTGCTGTATAATCTGACACTGTAAAGCCAGGGGCATGAGACTGAATTAAAGTGATTTGAAGAGAGTTTCCTGGGTTCTTTGATTCCGCCCTTTGCCGGATCAGACAAGGGTATCTCTGTCGGCCTATTCTTTGAAACTGTTGACAAATAGCGTGTATATCATTTCACTGTGGAGAAGTTCACGTCAAGGAGGTGATTACTTTCAGCTAGATTGGAGATGGGAGGATAATGTTTTCTAATCTGTTTTAAGAGTGATATTTTAAATTTTTTTTGATGGAGTTCATGCGTTTAGTAATTGCGCCTGGCAGTTGTTGGATATATGATTTTAAGCAGGGCTCATTAGTATCTCACAATTATCAATTTTAAAGCAGTGTTTGTTTAAACAAATTTCATTTTCTATTCTTTTATAGAAAAGCTATTGGAATTATCTTCGATTAATAGGATTGTTAACCCTTCAGCGGTCGCGCCAATTTTTGGAACACCAGCAGGCGCGAGTGGCACAAAGTGCAACGTCTCTTTTAACCTTGATTATTCCTTTTGTAATAAACTTTTTTCTTTTTAAATTGAAAATAATGATTCTGAGTTTTAAGACAAAATATAAAATATTGATAATACTGAGATATATTATAATTAAAGGAAAAAGAATGCAGATAGAATCGCCTCATTTCAAAACTGTCCGGTTTGTTGGATCTAAGGACAACTTGCGAATGGATTCCTATTATGTCTAAAAACCTAAAAAACAATGAGATTGTCCACCTTTGTGATATGCGGGATACCATGTAAGAGATGCACATTGGATCGACTCCATCAACTCCTGCTTTTGTCGTACTGTAATCCAGTATAATCGCTGGTTCACCACGGTTAAGTCACGACTAAAAAATGAAAGGAAAAGAATACTACATGGGTCAGAAAATCAGACATGAATTAGAAAGGGTGTAGCTATAAGTAGCTATAACTGCTTAGAACATTCAAACCATACATGTAAAAACAAACCATTCAAAATTACGAAAATGTTGCACTTTATACACGGGCGCAACCCGCAGAAGGGTTAAGTGATCATAACATATGTTTACTCTTTGCAACCTATTGTTTGTAGTTCGTGTCGAGAGTTAGAAGTTCAAAATATGATTTCTGATGGTATGGCGTTTCAAAGCACATATTCAAACAGGGTCATACATGATTTGAGTCCCGAATGTAAGATGTTTTCAGATGACTTAAAATAATTACAAGATAAAAAGAACTTTTTATATACCATGCTTTTAAATTTTCTGTTGAATCATATAAATTTGACAATTCTGTGTATTAATAAATACTTTTTAAAAATTTTTTTGATGAATTGTCCCATCAACTTGAAAGAAAATGAATTTAATTGGAAGTTAACTTGCGTTTAACTTTTCGTTCCCGTCGCGGCCGATAGATGCCTGCACCAGTCTGCAAAAGAAAATTATTTGAAATTGAATTCAAGTCTGCAAAAATATGGCTAAAAGTATTAAAATAATGCATGGTCATCGTGTTCTGAGCTATTCTAAAAGTTTCAAATGTCTAGCTAGTCGAGAAGTTAGTTAAAAATCGATTGCAAGATTTGTACTACACAAACACACAAACACACAAACAAACAAACAAGAAAGCGAGTTAAAAAAACATGGTAAAAATGATATTATGCTTCGGGATTTAAAGGTGAGTCACTCAAAGTATATGATTACATGAAATATAGCTTGACTGTAGAATAGCTTATCATTTTACATTCTCACAAAGTATGCGACAAATGCACCATTAGCTAATGTTAAGTCCCTCTTCGGTAATGTACATATATACTCAATGATCCTTTCTTCTATCATGCATTTACAGATACTGATGAGAATAGTTACGGTGAAGACTTACATAACCTATCACTATGATGATTAACGTATTTCGCACGTGTATGCAAATTCAGTGTGCATTCTAATAAACTCTAGTAGTTTGGGAGAATATCTCAAATGGAGTCTGCATTGTGTTACTCTATTTGCAAGTAACAGCGGAATATTTAATTAAATAACTTTTTGAAAGATGTTCATGTTGTACTGGTTGATTATTTCAGTCAAAAGAAAGTGACGTTGTTCATTTTATTCATTACAAAGAAAGTCTTGTGTTTACAGGTCAGTTTCAGTTAAGGAGTTGCAGTAAATCTCTTGCGAATGACTGCGGGCAATTATTTGTTAGAAATTCATAAACTGGGCTTCATATTTTTATAAAGATTTTACCCTATGCCATTTAATGATGATTTTCAATCTCTTGGTAAACTAGTTCGTTTTAAGGTAGGTATAATTTTACCTGATGCAAGGTAAAAACTGACTCTAAGTAACGCCAATTTACCACACGATTCTCTATGTAAATTTTTTGATTTTTTAAGTGTAGAATAGAAAGGTATTTCAGCCTTTTCTGGCGTAAGAAAATAGCGAAGATGTTTAAACGTGTTTATTCCTCAGTAAGTAAAGAAGACTATTATTGAAAACAAACCTTGTAGTTTACTTATGACTCAGTCACATGAATAACAAAACTAAAGAGGAAGTATTTAAGGTAAAATAAATCATTTCACTGAATCATTTCAGGCAAAATGATCCTGTACAATATAACTTTGTTTCAGGTTCACCGCTTACTCTCTCTGCAAAAGAAAGGAAATTCATTACACGGGTATTTGTGCTAAACGTAAAAGAATCTGCACATTTATTTTTAGTTTTGTGCAATGTAGTAAACAATGCAAAGCCTGAATTTCAAGAATTTACAAACGGTTGTCTAAAAAGACTTGCCTGATACTGTTACTCCCTGTGAAACCTTATACTGTTCTTTCTCCAGGCTTGTGTTCAAGGCTTTGGCTATTGTGTATTCTTTTTTCTTGTTACGCCAAAAGCCGCAAAATAAAGTTTCTAAATGAATCACCGATGCTTCCGTAGAATTTCTTCTTATAAGATTTGTTTCCCTTTCTGATATTTACTGCAATTAACTGCACATTTATACTGCGTTAAAAGTGTTCGGCAAACAGAATTTATGAAAGGAAAGTGACCTCTCAATGTTTCTTATGCTGTGTATAAGAATGGACCCACATTTTCAAAACATTCTACCGTATATATGCTAAAGGGTTCTATAATGACTTACAATTTGTATATTTAAAAGCCTATTACCCGGAAATACAAAGAATAAACGATGCACTTATTGAATCCAGCAATTATTTATTAATAAATTTTTTACCCTAGTAAATTTCTATAAAAAATAGGAATTTCTAATATGAAGAATTTTGGTGTCATAATCTTTGTCTATTAGATTTTAAATGGGGTGTAACCGGAAATTTATCGGACTAAGTAAAAAAAAAATCATGGCTTATATTTCCAGTTTTTGGTTGCCACCTCCTTCATAATAAGTTCCTTGGGGACACGAACAACGAATCCATTGTTTTTTCCGCACCTAAAATCTTTTAACTGAAAGCTGGCGAGTACCACATGCGATTTCTTTTGAATGTCAGTAGCTGTTCCATAACATCGTTCCTTCAGTTTTTATTTCAATTGGGGAACAAAGCGAAATCACAGGGAGCTAGTTCCTGCTTGTAGGAAGGGTAGGGAGCGAAGATCATGTGATTCTTCATAATCTTAGTAGTTTGGGGGACTTGTGGGCAGGCTTGATGTTCCAGTTTCGGTTGCTCTGCTAAGATATGTTAAGATGTCCAGGCAAACTTATAGAGAATAGCTCACTTCTACCCTTACTTGGGTGTATATAATTTGAAGTGGCACTCTAAATGAATTTGATACAAACACAGTTTATACACGAAACAATGTTTATTGAATTCGTTGCACATATAGAATTTGCTTTTACAACAATAAGCATACGTACTACTTGTACGGAATATATTAACATTCAATAGAAATACACTTTGCAAATACTCACAAACCAGCAGAGAGTCAAACCAGCAGTACAGCCACGTAAACTTTGGGCCCCCTAAGCACTAGCGCAGGATAGAACCTGGAGCTGCTTTCCTTAACTCGCTTATCTATGAACCATAACAAAACCTTTTTCAACCCCTGTATTAATCATGCTGCTTGGTATTTATACCAAGCGCGTATGCCGAAATTACTATATCTCAAGCAGCTCCTTTAATTCATTCACTCAAAAGTTCGATTCTTGTGAATCGAATCTTATGTATACCTTACACTGGCCTCCCTCGAAAAAAAATTAGGTAACTGAGGTCTGAACGGCTTCAGTTAACTAATTGAAAACGCGTGCTGGTCTGACTTTTTACATAATGGGTGGCAAAGCCAAAGAAACCTTCCACACGTTGTGTGGGGGAAAAACGCCACTCCCATTTTACAAAACTAATCCCGAAGGGTCCAGGTGACACCATCAAACAGTGGATTTGCAGAGTTGAGGATACTGGGCTTAGCAACTGCGCCCTAAAAAGTCTATTTTAGTTAAAAGTGTCAACACAAATGCACAGCATGACATTTCTTGACTGTTTGTATCTTCTCTCCCATAATTCATAATGCACATGTGTTATGTTTTGTGAAGTTAGTACATTATTGAGTTAATTATTATATTATGCAGTATGTATTTTTTTTCTAGTCACTACATGTCCCCTTCAAAAATTTATAAAACAACAGTATGCCGTTTTTTTTCAGTGGCTGTCCCCTTTCCTCTCAAAAATTTTTCTTTTCACAGCATATACACTGGGGAACTTCAAACCAATTTGGTTCGGTTTTATTAAAGGGTGGGAGTTAGAATAAGAGAATTGATACAAGACTTGTTCATGAAAGCGGCAACTTCCCTGCACCAGTCTGTCCATTCCGTGGAACCACTCTTGATGGTCGCAGTCCTAGTAAAGAGGTTCGTTGACCGTGTGGGCATCCTTCGTGCAGCAGGTCGTTGGTTCTGAGGCACTGGTCCGGCTTGAGGATGGACAGGAGGTCTCTTGGGAGGAGGCCAACCTTGCTGGCCGGCAGAAATCTTCCGCTTCCTGTACTTATGAAAAGGACCTTTAAAACTGTAATTGTTCCTTTTGATAACCTTGTGTACCTTATGTGTGCCACGTTCATCCTTTGATGGAGGTTTTGTAGTGCACACTTAACTTTTCTCCGTACTTTTTAGAGTACAGACATTAGATTTTAATGCAGATTCTATTTTTACAAACTTATACGCCGAGCCAACGTGTTTAGTTACTGGTTTTATCTCGCCATTTATGATATGTTTACATATTGGTTCGCTGCTAGTTTCATGTTTTTCAACAACCTGACTCTTCTTTTCGTATTTGTGCTTATACGACCTATTGTTTACCGCCTTAATTACTTCAGTATTAGCAGTTTTAATGCTGGAACCTGAAGACGTTTTTTCTCGTTTTTTATCACTTCTAACCTTAGTTTTATCCTCTTTTGACGAAAAAGTCTCTTTGAAACTTGCTTCTTCAGAATCGCTATCATTTAAATTCTTTAACACTGCTTCAGTTTTAGGAAGATTAAGCTTTTCGTACTGGTGCGTTTTAATGCAAACTACGTCTATAACTTCCGAAGCATCAGCTAAACTACTTACAGTATAACTCTGTGTCAACTTTTCATTCTGATTCTCTGTCTGGTTTTCATGTACTTTATTTAAGACCATATTATCAACCTGGCCTACAGTATCCCCATTCGGCTGAGAACTTGAAATAATATCATCATTACCTAGCGAGTTCCTAATATCGTTTAAAGAATTTTTATTGTCGTCAACTAATAAGTATTCACTAACTTCCGTAACGCATACTTCGCCATCTACTAAATTTCCTTCATTAACAGATGTGTGAATATCATCTAAAATATCAGGTATAGCATTAATAGAAGTATCAGATGATTTATTTTCTAAACCACTAGCATTAGTATCGGCACTATTTTCAGAAATTTGTACTGGAATTACCGCATTATTCCAGCTAGGCTCACTTTCATTATAAGCCACAAAAATACCCCGACTTTCACTATTCTCAAAAAAATGATTACTGCTCGGACAAGTTAATACATTTGACCACACAGTTTCAACAGGTTGAACCATATCATGTGAAACAACTTGCCAGTGCACGTAAGGTGCTTGCATATTATTTACTTTAAGTGCACTAATTTCATTGTAACGCCGTGAGCTTCTATTCTTTCGCCCACGATACTGGTTTCGCTGTTGGTTTGAAACTCGCGAAAAATTTTGGCGGTTGTGAATAAAACTTCTCGTACCTGAGTGAGGGTAAGGGTTAGCGAAGAAATGCCTATTGTCATGTTTAGCTAAAGCTTGAAGGAGGGTAACCTTGCTTGTAATATTTTGACTGTCTAAAAAATCTTGAACACTTGCCTTCAAACGTTGGATAACTATTTTTAAGATTAGCGCTTCCGTCACCCCTTCTAGATATTCCTCACATTTGGAAATCTTTTTCATAGCAAAATTTAACGCAGACTGACCTTCACGTTGCCTTAGCGAATAAATTTCCACTTCAATTAAAGGTCTTTGGAAAAACGCTAAGAAACTGTTGTTTGAATGACAAATAGTCAAAAATCAGATTACTGCTTTGCATACACGTGTATCACTGATATGCACTACCTCTTAAAGCGGCTAGAGCAATTTTAAGTTTATCCCCCTCTGGGGTGCATTGTTGCTGAAAGTAATGCTCAATTTTCTTTAGGAATTGGCTTGAGGGGCCGCCATTGAAGGTGGCTTCGAATGGCGCAAATTGCTGAACCATAATTACCCGAGGAACATTTCCAGAAGGGTTTTGTTCTACAACACTCATTTTCAAATAGTATATAAGTATAATAACAAGATACTTTCACAATTTAGTTTTATCAATATCAGAGTATACCACAGTATAAAGTTCAAACTTCAAATATGTTGTTCGTTATAAACGTAACGAGAACAACCAGGGTGTATATAAACTTTCGGGCCCCAGTATAGAGAATAATGCTCACTTCTACCCAGACTTGGGTGTATATAATTTGAAGTGGCACTCTAAATGAATTTGATACAAACACAGTTTATACACGAAACAATGTTTATTGAATTCGTTGCACATATAGAATTTGCTTTTACAACAATAAGCATACGTACTACTTGTACGGAATATATATTAACATTCAATAGAAATACACTTTGCAAATACTCACAAACCAGCAGAGAGTCAAACCAGCAGTACTGCCACGTAAACTTTGGGCCCCCTAAGCACTAGCGCAGGATAGCACCTGGAGCTGCTTTCATCGTAGTTCCCTTAACTCGCTTATCTATCAACCTTAACAAAACCTTTTTCAACCCCTGTATTAATCAAGCTGCTTAGTATTTATACCAGCGCGTATGCCGAAATTAGCATATCTTAAGCAACTTCTTTAATTCATTCACTCAAAAGTTCGATTCTTGTGAATCGAATCTTATGTATACCTTACACTGGTCTCCCTTGAAAAAAAAATTAGGTAACTGAGGTCTGAACGGCTTCAGTTAACTAATTGAAAACGCGTGCTGGTCTGACTTTTTACATAATGGGTGGCAAAGCCAAAAAAACCTTCCACACGTTGTGTGTGGGAAAAACGCCACTCCCATTTTACAAAACTAATCCCCAAGGGTCCAGGTGACACCATCAAACAGTGGATTTGCAGAGTTGCGGATACTGGGCTTACCAACTGAGCCCTAGAAAGTCTATTTACTTAAAAGTGTCAACACAAATGCACAGCATGACATTTCTTGACTGTTTGTATCTGCTCTCCCATAATTCATAATGCACATGTGTTATGTTTTGTGAAGTTAGTACATTATTGAGTTAATTATTATATTATGCAGTACGTATTTTTTTCTAGTCACTACATGTCCCCTTCAATGTATATCAATGTCCCCTTCATGTATACCTTACAAACTCTATATCTGATTTCAACCTTGGTGACAAAATCCTGGATCGCGAGCAACGGTCATATTTTCCAGTTTACTGTCACCCAGGCAGTTGCAAAAAACCGCTCAGGGAACTTGCTTATAGCACCTTGCATTTATTTGTTACTATACGTATGGACACATGCATTGAAATTCCTTATAATGAATTATCAACAGGTGTCGATTCTGGTTTTGCCATCTAGAGTACATTCAAATAATGTCCTGGGAAATCTAACCTCTTTTTCTTTTAAATGAAGTCTACGCACAATGTATGAGCACGTTCACAAATATCCATGTATGTAGTGGGAAATGATCCTCTGCATGAAAAAATTGGGAAATTTTCAAAAATTATGAATGCCATTCTTTCTATAACATAATGTTATGAGTATCAGTATTTATATCTACACAAAAAATGATATCTTTAGAGTATCCAATAGAATGTCGAAGACAAAAATAAAGATGCTTCGTAATAACAATAATTACATTAATATAATTGTTAAAAAAGAGAAGAACTGTTTTCGTGTGCCACAAATCAGGGAATTACACAATACAGCTTTCTTACAATCTGTTAAACTAAGTAACATTTAGCGCTTGTTCTACCATTTCCTGTTTCCTTTTTTTTCAATGCGGAGGCACTTGTCGCAAAGACATTCACCTATAATTCACCGTAGTTTTGCTAGCCACTTTATTATGGGGGCGCCATATAGGCGGACCAGCATTGCTCCCTATTAAGGGACTACACAAACGGAGGCATTTTAGTAGCGCTTCACCAGGATTCGATCCGAGCACCCTCAGCACCGAAAACCAGCCCGCTGTACCACAAGGCTGCCACGGTACCCCTTTCCTGTTTCAGTCCTCGTTATTTCTCAGAAACTGCTACCGAATTCCAGAATTTGATTGGGCATTTTACTGAGAGAGTGCAATCGTGAACACGAGTGCAATCTTCACATCTCTCCTGAATCTTCTTTATACGCTGCAAACTTAAATTTTATCAACACGAACCTCACACACAAATGCATCCATACCAAGAATGTTTTCAATACTGCAAAGTAGGTTGACCTCTAATTCCAGAAGGTCATGACAAGCTTTATTGTGCTCAGGATTCCACACCACACTTCCACAAGGTTTATAAGACTTCTAAAACTTTGTGGAGCTCAATAAGACATCATAAACTGCATACCAAATAACTAAACGGTTTCAACTTAGAGGCATTAAATGATTGAAATTACCACAATTCCTCGAAACCCTTTTTTCCCGAATTAAATTACTCCTAGAGTTGTCAGATTATTTTGCACCGATATGAGCAGCAATGCAGCTCGCAGATAGAATACCTTGCTGCAAGCCTTGCTAACAAACACTCAACGTGTTCCTATACGAAAAGCAGCGTGTTTGTAGATGTATTTGCCCTAAGCAGTTTTGCATTAGAGATTTGCCCTAATTAACATCGAAAATGTAATGCATTTATTCCCCGCATCTATATTGCAATCTTATATTTCTGTCTACAACCAGAAATTTACTTGCATCGAATGAAGGTCTATAATTTTTCAAACCAAGGTGGATATGAAGAGAAAAAGGAAATATAAGTATGCTGAACATTGCATTAAGCAGAACTACGCTGTAAATTAAGCAGAATTATACATCTACCCATTTCTTATTTATTTATAAGGTTAAGAACTATTATTAAGTTATTGTCTAAAACTTTTGCGCAGTATTCTAGAAATTTTACACGTTTTTTCAAAAACGCATTGTACTTTTCAAATTGTAATTTCTTTGTCAAAAGCAAAATATTTTTATCCGATAAATTATATCCCGAGGTCTGATTCTCAATGATTTTCAGAACTTTCGTACGTGTTTCTAGGAATAAATTCCATTATAAAACTTAATACCCCGAATTTCCTAATCAATAACAATACAATTTTTCTCTGATAAATTATATCCCTACCTCCTATTCTTCTCACTCAAAACTACCTAATTTCTAAGGAACCGGGCGTTTCAATAAATTCACAGAACTCAAGCATTTAAAAGTATTTTCAATCCCAGTTGGATCAGTTGCATAGCAACTCTTAAATTCCGTGTTTCTCTGATACCTAATACACCTACGCAGATAATCAAATTCCTCCGGCTGTCGATCAATAACATCTTCTTGTAGTAAAGATATTCCTTACAGGTGGATATTTTGACACTTAGAGCTGCAGGCAACAGATTACGCTAATGGAAATAGATATCGGATATGAGATTTGTTTAGGGCTAAGGAACTTTTCATGGTAGGGTCGACTTACAATATTTTGTTATCTCCGTCAGAGCAAGCTGCTATTTTTAACACGAATTGAATGCATTATGGAAAAGAGCTTTCTATTAAACGCGGAGGAAATGCAAGCGGAATATTTTGAAAGAAAATGTATGTACGGAGAAAATTCTTTGGATTTGTTGTCAGTTTAGAGACAAGGAATAATGCTTGTTTAGAGATATTAATACACTGGCATATTAACTGCAGAATAATGCGGAGTTATTTTTAACTCTAGATTAGGGCATTGAGGCTGAATATTCGGAATAATTACAATATTGTTGTAAGAACTCTATTTTAAGTAATTGTAATCGAAAAACAAAGCAATTCTGAATAACCTTTAGCTTACGGGGCCTATTTTTCTGATTCCCTCTTGAGAACGGGAAATTTCATACCCCCTTTGTAAAAACGGCCATTAAGGGGGTTATATATATATATATATATATATATAGGGTGATTATAATTAAAGTTTAAGTTTCAAAACGCTATAAAAAAAGAACCACTGATGAGAATGACGTCCAATTTGAACGGCATGTTATTGACGAAAGCGGAAAGCGTATGGCAGAAGAAAAAATTTAGTTTCAAAGTTTAGCAACAGATGGCGCTGTAAGCTGCAGAATCACGACGAGAAATTAGAAATGATTCGTAAAACAACGGCTAAGGTGTAAGTTACACATTAAAACGCATTGACAAATTAGAATTGTTGAGTAATTTTATTTGCATGACTGTACATATCACATCGAAAGGGACAAATCGGTTTCAAGAGTTTTGCGGCGACATACCGCATAAGAACCATTCATCAAAGAAGTTCGGAAATGTCGCGAGACTGGCGCAAAACATGTTCAATATGGTGTCCACCGTTGTGTGTAACAAGTTGAAAGCGACAAACAGCATGTTCCACAACGGATCGCAGTGTCTCCGGGGCGATGTTCAAAATGTGTTGAGAAATGCGTGCCTTTAATTCCGCTAAATTTGCAATTGGAGCACGGAACACACCATCTTTGAGATAACCCCACAGCCAGAAGTCACACGGAGTAAGATTAGGTGATCGGGACGGCCAAGCTGTAGGGAAATGACGGCTGATAATTCGAGCATTTCCGAAATGGCGCCTCAGCAGCTGCTTCACGGGATGTGCAATGTGCGGAGGAGCGACATCTTGCATAAAAATGATTTCATCCACACATCCACGCTGTTGCAGAGCTGGAATGACGTGGTTGCGCAAAAGAGACGCATACCGCTGACCAGTGACGATAGCGGTAACAGGACCGGAAGCACCCGTCTGCTCGAAAAAATATGGCTGTAGGATGAATGATGCCGTAAAGCCCCACCACACCGTGACCTTTTCAGGATGAAGTGCGTTGCCAGTGGATTTTCTGTTGCCCATATTCGACAATTCTGGGTATTGACGTACCCTGTCAGATGGAAATGGGCTTCATCTGTCCACAAAATTTTCCATGGCCATTCATTATCCACTTCCATGCGACCAAGAAATTCTAACGCAAACGTCTCCCTTGCTGGCAGGTCAGACGGAAGCAACTCCTGCACATGGTATACATATATACACATAATACACACACACACACACACACACACACATATATATATATATATATATATATATATATATATATATATATATGTATGGATAGCATTGCAGGATGTTTCGTACAATTTTCAGCACCGTGCTCGTAGGGCCTGTCCAATGTTCGGGCAATTCCTCGTGCACTGCACGGTTGCACATCACCGGCCGACCCCTCCTGTAATGCTGTGGCCACTTCTTCAACTACCGTCGAATGCACTCGTTTTCTCCCTCTACCAGATTGCACATCAAACGAACCTGTCGTTTCGAATTTTTGCATCATTTTCTTGAGACCCACGACAGTCATTGGACCAACGCCTTCTTTTATACCCTTCAGTGTCCTGAACTTTTTCAGAGCTACTCTAGCACAATCATCGTTCTTGTAATACAGCTTTACCAGCAGAGCGCGGTCCTTCAGTGAGACACCCATGTCGAACGTCTGAGACGCGAAATGAGGAACAGCGGTGTACCTGGCGGTTTTATAACACTGAAATGTGTCGTGCGCATGACAGGTATTTAAATTTACATCTTCTGCAGCTTACAGCTCCATCTCTTGCTAACTTTTGAAACCAATTTTTTTTCTTTTGCCATACGCTTTCCGCCTTCGTCAATAACATTCTGTTGAAATTTGACGTCATTCTCATCAGTGGATCTTTTTTTATAGCGTTTTGAAACTTAAACTTTAATTATAATCACCCTGTATATATATATATATATATATATATATATATATATATATATATATATATATATATACATGCTATCCTCACAATGTAAAGGAATAGGACGGTGTACGTTCCCTCACACCTTTGCACTAACTTTTTCAACACTGGTTGCATCTACTTGATTCATTGATGTTGAGTTTTTCCCAACAGTGAATTTTAGTCTATGTTTAACTGAAATTTTCTAACTGCAGTGGTACCCTTATAAACAGCCGATGGCAACAATCCGGCCCTAAAATCGGGTGCCTTAGATCTAGGTATGTACTCCACCAAGTTAGCTAACCCAGCAAAGTAAGTATAGCATTTTAGCACACTTTTGGAATTGAACAAGAACTATGTAAGGTATTAATTCGTTGATGAAAATGCGTCAAATTTGACGTGATATTCAACGATATATTACTTTAAAAAGCATGCAGTTTTTATTAATCGTTACTGATTGCTTCCGAGAGTTAGTAAAAATACTGTCCTATTCTAAAAGAAAACACAAAAAACTTATTCTAGTTTTAAGGATCAGTTTTATTTATTTATTGCTTAGACACTAAGATATACAGTAAAATCTCGTTTATCCGGCCCTCGTTGATCCGGATCTCCGGATATTCCGGATCATATTTGTTGACTTTTTTTTAAATTTAATGTTCACACTAGATAATAACTTTTAACTATGATAGCAAGAACGTAACTATAAGTACGTCAAATATTCGCTTTTTTGTTTGATTCAATGTACAGTTCCTGCATAGATTGTACAATAAATTATGGTAATAAAATGCTTTTTGTTGAGTTTAAGAAAGTTTTACTAGAGTGTCACAGGGCGTTGATTTGGATTGACTCAGAAATGTTATTTTTATATTTCTTAAAGTCTTGTAAACAATACTATGTAATTTTGATACAAAACATAGTTTTTTATCGTAATAAACGGCAAGTCTGCTTAGTTAAGGATTTTTTTTTTGCTTATTAACCATATTACCCGGATTATTATACTGAATTTCAATTGTCCGGATTGCCTGTGGTAACTGTTAGTCAGGATAAACGAGGTTTTACTGAACATCTATTGGCATCAATGCACCACACAGTGGCCATTAGGTCAGAAATACAAAACAAACGTCCAGTAAGAATACAGAAACCATTCCAAACAAGACAAACACTAAAACAAAGTATAGCAAGCAACAAAGAAATGTAGTATAAAATCCACTGCCGTCGCAGTATTCGATGAAAGATATTTCCCCGATTGAGGGTTTACGGGCCCAAATCCAAGGCGATGTCTCTTTGACTCAGTGCACATTTTGGAATGGCAAGAATACCAGTAATAAGCTAAAAAGTAAAAAAAAACAAAAAAAAACAACTATTAATTAATTTTTTTGTATGAAATGCTTGAGTTTAATTATTAATTAAAATATAAAATAATTAAATGTATTATCAAATTATATCCTCCTTAAACTGCCAGAATTGATGTGGTTAAACACATTTGTGTCGTGCAACAGAAAATAAAATAAAGTACACTTAAAAAAAAAAAATACTTTTGCGACAAATGAGAAATCTGTAGCTACAGACATTGAAAATTAGAAAAATAGGATGAATTGAATTTGCTTAATTATTTACCATGTTTTTATTAACTTGCTTTCTTGTTTGTGTGTTTGTGTGTTTGTCAAGTACAAATCTTGAAATCGATTTTTAACTAACTTCCCGACTAGATAGACATTTGAAACTTTTAGAATAGCTCAGAACACCATGACAATGCATTTTTTAATACTTTTATCCATCTTTAAGCAGAATTAAATTAATTTTCCTTTATTTTCAGTTAATTTAGCTTTGTAGACTGGTGCTGCCATCTATTGGCCGGCGCGGGAACGAAAAGTCATATGCAAGTTAACTTCCAATTAACTTCATTTTCTTTCAAGTTGATGGGATAATTCATCAAAAACATTTTTAAAAAGTATATATTAATCCATAGAATTGTCATGTTTATATGATTCAACAGAGAATTTAAAAACATGTTATATAAAAATTCTTTCTATTTTGTAATTATGCAAAATTTGACCAAGGGGACATAATTCCCTACAACAACACAACAAAACAGACCTTGTTAAAAATAATAACTTCGAAAATTTAATTACATAAAAAAATTAAACTAATTCATCTCATAATAAATATAATTATTCAAATATATATGTTTATATTTTTCAAGTGAACTGGTATGATTACTCGGTCAAAGCTTTACAATTGTATTCTATTTGTGAATAAACAAGACGTTCTTATATGTTAAGTACAATATTTTTCAAAATCTTTTGAAGACATAATTATTTATTGATAAATCGAAAGTATGTTTTTTAAAGCATTTAAAAACGAAACTTTTTTGATTTCGTTCAGTTCTATTCAAAGAAAAATCTTTGATCTGGGATACTGAAAACATTGATTTTTTTTTAATATTTATTTAAATAACTTCTTTTCACAAATACTGTATTAAAATTAATGATATGAGAATTTACTCCTTCTAAACATTAAAAAAAAAAAGAAAAAAAAAGGAAAAGAAAGAAGAAAATATGAATTCAGATGAGGACTGAAAATGCATATAGAAAAATTAAAAGACAGTAGTGTCTTTTATTATTTAATCAATTATTTAATATAAAATATAAACTGTGCATACAAACTGAGTGGTTTATTGCAGAGTTGATTTTTTCATATTCGTTTTAATGTTCAATAAGCAATTACATATGCAAGTTGTTGAATGCGATAACTGATGAAGATTTAGAAATTATATTTTGTACAGAAAATGATTATTGAGGAACAAAGAAAAATTGGATTGTGACTACGCAGCACTTGTTTTCCAAAACTGCACTTACAAAATTCATATTTTATTTTTCAAAGGAACATACCGCCAGAGTACGAAATTTATGAAAAAAATATACCATAACTAAACAACATTTTACAAAGTAGGAATTTTAGTCGAAATTGAGCAAATGTTTACACAAACGTCTGTAGCTCTACAAAAAAAGTTACGCATGTATCATTATTTTCTTTTTATCAAATGTACGTAAGACACTCGTATACCTTAAAATTCAAATTTAATATGTTAAAATCCTTGAAACATAATCTAATCGGGTGGTTGTTTTTTAATGAATATTTTTCTTTAACATTCTTTTCTACATTGCCTTATTTGAACATACGTTATGTAAAATTGATATGATAAAAGGCTTTAAGAAAAAAATCTTTGATTACTAGTTCCCAATAACTCAATTTCCGAAGATTGTGTGAATTATGAGTTTTCCTTCGCTACTCCGTACAGAGCGAAAACTCGTTTTAATTGGCAAAAATGCGTTGCTACCGTTAACAAATTCCAGATACTTGTGCTCCTTGAACTGCGTAAGAGAAAATGCTACTTCTATCACAGAAACGAAATGCAGAGATGAAAATGTAGTGAACGAAAGCATATATGTACTTATCAAACATTCAAGTCTAGCGAGTATACTATACCGTGTGGAGAGAAGGAACAATCTCCGAACAAATCATTCATTTCTGATGAAAACTTACAAACAAAATAAACACTCTAAAAAGAAAAAAATAAATAATCGGTTATTGTTGTTGAAAATATTTAATTTTTCATAAAAGCGTATTTTTCCCTTAACTTTATACGCATAAACGAGGTTTAGAATGAAATAACCCTAATTGCATGTTTCACAGTTGATCACGTCACCAGATACAATGTTTTTATTCTGAGTGATCTCATTTTAAAAAATAAACGCCAAAGAAAAATATAATTGAAAGTAAAACCAACTATGTTAGCGATACTGTCGTATATATTGCAAGTTACTGGGTTAATGAGTCCCCGAATGACATCTTGTAGCAAAACTGGTGTAGCCATTTGCAACTATTAATCGGGTTCTATCAAGATGCTTTATAATTGAACTGTAGGTAGGACATATCCCAAAAATGCGCAATATGAGAAAATCATAGAGAAAAAAGTAGCAACCTTCAGAAAACAGTCCTCAGAAATAAGCGTATGATTATCCAATTGAGAGGAGAAAAACCTACCGCTGATCGAATGGATGGCTGAAAGAAACCGGATGACATGATCTAGAAATCATGTCATCCTGTTATGAAGAATCAGTTTCAATTGTCTTTGAAATACTGATGTAGATCAGAATTTCAAAGATATTTCAAACTGCTTCTTTTTGATGGGCTACACCGTTTTCTGGACAAAATATAATAAAAAGAAGTACCAGATGACCTAATGTAGGAGTTCACTCCCCGCACCAGTTTTTAAAAGATATTTGCAACGGCCTCTTTTAGCTAGATTACACTTTTTCTGGACAATCTATAATGAAAACGGAGTGCCAGATGACATAATGTAGGAATTTATATACCGTTCGATTTATCTAGTATCAGAGTACTGTGTTCTCTGGCACTTAGTAGTAACAGGCAAGATCAAACATTTTTACTCGCTTTTTCAGCAAACCTTCAAGAATATGCCAAAGATCTTAGATCTTTGGCATATTCTTGAAGGTTATAAATGTTTTGAAGTCTGCTCAAGTGTTCTACTGAGTGGGCTTCCCCTGAACAGATTTTTTCTTGCCCGGGGCTCTCCATGCGGGAATTAACTGCTAATCCATTGATGGTTCTGAATTTCCTTATGGTGTACAATGTCATGGACCTGATATGGCCCTACTAGTCTTTGGGGATGTGTAACAACAGCAACAGGAGTTTATTATCCGTGCGTGATTTCAAAGATATTTGCAGCTGCTTCTATTGGATAGATTACACCGTTTTATACAGATTCTAGAATGAAAGCGAAGTATCAGATTACATGACGCAAGAGTTCACTTTCCGTACCAGAATTTCAAAGATAGTTGCAACGGTTTCTTTTAACTGGGTTACACCGTTTACTGGACAATCTACAGTAGAAATGGAGTACCAGAGGACGTAATGTAAGAGTTCACTCTCCGTGCCGGCAATTAAAAGATATACGCAACTGCTTCTTTTGGCGAGATTACAACATTTTCTGGACAATCAATAATAGAAACGAAGTACAAGATGACATAATAATGTAGGAATTCATACCCCGTCCCATAAGTTCAAAGAAATTAGCAACTGCTTCTTTTGGCGAGGTTACACTATTTCCTGGGCAAAATCTAGAATGGAAAAGCAATTATGATACATTTCGAGAGGGATTCATCAATCTAATTTAAAATTTAATTTCTGGATGCCTGAGATTTTTTCAATGACAATCTATACATTTAGTTAGGAACATTATGAGATCTTAGAAAGAATAGGGATTTAAGTGCCTCGCTTATCAAGATTAATGTACTGAATTATTGTTTCAAATAAGATTTATTTCATTAATCAAATCAAGATATCCATTTATCAAGTGTCAGAAAACTGCTACTTGTTTCATGTTTACTGAGTTAGAATTAAATTTATTATACTATCAGATAGTTAGAGACTACAGGCGTCAAACAATCTACCCCGATATTCATGTATAACTTTGATTCACAAAGGAACATTGATCTTTATTTCTAACATTTAAATTCATCTGGAGAATTAAGTAAATGGTGGGATTAAAATTTATTTTATTTAACTTGATATTAATAAATATCTCTTCAATTGTCAAACAAAAAATCTATCAAACAGATTAAACGCCTCAGGGGATAGCTTCCAACTTTAACGTAACCGTACTTTCTTCTCATTTAAATATTT
Organism: Dolomedes plantarius; assembly: GCA_907164885.2. Taxonomy (NCBI): domain Eukaryota; kingdom Metazoa; phylum Arthropoda; class Arachnida; order Araneae; family Dolomedidae; genus Dolomedes; species Dolomedes plantarius. The sequence continues at coordinate 199,044,965 of OU015490.1, read as the reverse complement.
TTATATCTCTTATAAGGGAAAAAAATGATTTTTTTCTTGGATAAATTTCAATCAAAAAGGCTTATTCATTAATTATTCAATATATAAGGTCTTTTTTACAAGTATAGTTAGCTGTAGTATTTTTTTATTTCAAAGTAATTCTTGAAAATATGATAAGGAGCTAATAATGAAAACTTTTCAGTGTTGCATAAAACATGTTTTTATGTACCAAAAGTCTTCATTCTTTATTTTCAAGTGGGTGAAACATTATAATTTTTAAAAATGATATGCATTATAAAACCTTTTTTTAAATTTTATTATAAAAATGTATTTAAATTAGAAATTTTCAGACATGATAATTTTTTTAAAATCTGTACGGCAATAGTAAGTAGTATTAAATGTCGAAATAATGACTGGCTAAAACAGGTGTCGATAAAACATTTCGGTTATGAGAGTATGCTGGGGCAAATACAGCTAAAATAAAAATAAATACTATACAAACACGTCCCAGACGTGCTCTATTGGCGAGAGGTCTGGTGACCTGACAGGCCATGGGAGTACGTCATATCCTTGAAGACATTGTTGAGAGAGTCGCCCAGTATGTGGAAGAGCGTTGTCTTACTGATAAATGACACCTGGGTGACTTAATAGCATAGGCAGTACAACTGGCGTTAAAATCTCGTCCACGTAACTGTGTGCCGTCAAAGTGAGTTGAAGGACGACTAGAGGTGATCGTGTGTCCCAACAAATTGCTCCCCACACTGTCACACTTTGTGTAATCACCGTATGCCTCTCGACAACAAATGCCGGATCGGAACGGTGGCCTGAACGCCTCCACACGCGTATGCACTGGTCATCAGCTTTGTGACTGAATCGGGATTCATCGCTAAAGATCACACGTCTCCAGTCGGTCACACTCCAGCTTGCCCAAGGACGGAAAAAATCCAATTGACACTGCCTATGATGTGGGGTCAGTGGTAGGCGTCTTAATGGACGTCGGCTCTTTATACCTGCGTCGGCCAGTCGTCTCCAAATGGTTTCCCTTGATACCACCGGATGTCTGGAAGGTGGTAAATGGCGTCAAACCGATTCTAGGGACTTCGTTGGTGCGTACGGGGCCGCTATTATGATTTCGCGATTCTCGAGCGCATTTGTGTTCCTGGGACACTTTGACCCTCCGCGACGGTAGACTATCCCTTCCGTGATCTATTGTTGCCAACACCGAGCAACTACCATATCGCTCTGACCGAGGTGGCGGCCGATACGGCTGTTCGACCAACCTGCTTTTCTGAGGCCAACACTATACGTCCCCTCTCAAAGTGTGACAATTGTTCGTACTGTCGCCGGTTACGTCTCAGAGGCATCTCTAGTCACAATACCGTCCATCCAAGTCGACAGATTTGTTTGAATAACCCTATGACAATCTAACCCCATGGGCCCTACGGGAATGACCCTATGGCAAACCCCGAGGAATCGTGCTTATAAACTCTAACAGCTGCGCAACTCATATGCGCATAGCGCGCTTACCCTTGTCTCATTGGCGTCGAAATTTTAATCATTTACATATCTCTTACCAGACTACATTCCTGCAAAGTTTCGTGATAGTAGCTCAATTTCTTCTGGGTGCATATATTTTTTTGTGACAGAGTGTATATACTGGGTTGTTACCTGATAGAGAACAATGTTATTCCATCTATTTAGAATCAAATTTTCTTGGTTGAAAATTTTGTCTTTTTACACTAATTTTACATGATTATTTTTAAGGCAGTAATAAATCCCTTCGTAAATAAATAAATATATATCCAAAACCACAACTGAGTTCATTGTTTGTAGATTCCCCGGCACAAAATAATTGACGTGACCGAAAAAAGCTTAATTACAGCGGTATTTAATTCACAGGCATGAAAGAACGATAAAAGCTTCATCAATGTATATGGGTCGCCCAAATGAAAGTGGCACTACAGTCGGTGTGACAAATGGTTTAATGGTATTGCTGTGAGTTAGTATACAAAATAAAAATTAATACATAAAGAACATATAGGCTAGCCATAATTGCCTTGGAGTTTGAAACAGGTGTCCCAGAGGTCGACGAGATGATGGGTGAAGAAACTCCGGAGTTGGCAGTGGAACCAGCGGTACCATGCAGAATTGTGTGAACACTTCCTTCGCTCATAGATATTCCACCCGCTATCTCGCGAGAGGTGATTCGCCGATTATTGCTCAAGAGACTCCACAGCTGCAATTGCTTCCTGGGTGATAACCACACGGGCTTGATCTGGTCGTGCCCTGTCGTCCGTACTGCTTCATCCGTTACGAAATTTGCTACACCATCTGAATACTGATCTGCGTGACATACACTCTGTGCCATATACATTTTGCATGTGAAGATAAATTTCTGCAGCACTCACATTTTCTGCCGTTTAAAATTGCATGACTGCACGTTGACAACGTTTGGAGCCATCCATGATACGAACGATACTGTTGGCCTTGCGCCTTCGCTATCTGTTACGGAATGTTAATTGTGGAATTAAAATTGTCGAGGATAAAAAAAAGTTAAGAGTTAAAAATGGGAAACTAATTGATATTGTGAGATAATAATTAGGTTGAGTGACTTACACTACATTTACATTACTATTGATGGGAGTAGTTAAACCGCTGCATGTAAAATAGATTAGATGCAACAGGATTACAAAGTAACCTGAAGCATGCGGCCATGTGCCAAAACTAGACAAATGCTAACGTGCATAACAAGAAAAACCATGAAAATAATAAACCATGAAATTGCACAAGATGGCAAACAGTATAGTGGAAATTTTTATGCGTTGTGTAGATTAGAGTAGGTGATAGATCTATCCATAATAAAATACATATCCTGAAACAATTTAACAAAGAAAAGAATGGCCTGACTCACTGAATAGTTTAAAAAAATAGATTTATTAAAATTAGCATTTAAAACACAAAAGTAATATCGATATGGTCAAATGGTAATGATAAAAAAATACTCACATATTACACATATTCAAGATCTTGTTCCTTCCCCACATGGGCAATTCTTAGGCTTGGCCCAGGAACAGTTACCTCGACACACACCACGAGAGAGAAAAAAAAGTCACTGACTCTGTGCTGGAACCTGTCCTAGCGACTATTGTATCGCTCCCACTTGGCGCGATGGTTAGCTTGGGCCAACGCCAAAGGCTGCCATATTGGCGGCTGATCGCAATTCAGGCTATTTTATAATTATCACCTTATTTATAGTTACAAAAAAAAGAGGGCTTGCATTAATATGAATCTAATTAATAGGTAGAATGAAAGTTACGAATAACTATTCGTGACACTATCATACAAGCATTTGTCGTAATCTGACGATATGATATGCCTTCCCAGCACTCAGTGCCCTCTATAGGCGCATGCGTAGTCTTCTGTATCTTAAAACGATGGCTCAATAACGGCAGTGCCACTTTCATTTGGGCGACCCTTATAGTATTACTAGACTTATGAGAATATTGCACACTAAGAAATCGCTGCAACATCGATTAAGATGAAATTTCGCCTTTTGAGCTCAGTGGTTCGATTCAAGTTCAAATAGATTGGTTTATACTCTGAAAATCTGCATTGATACTTATCTAACGTGAGATATTATTCTAACGACAGAAATTGAAATCAGGTGCCTAACTTACGGCGTTAAGTACAGAATGAGACAAAAATCAACATAGTTAAAAATAAAAGAGCATTGAGAAATTAGATTAGCACATGAGCTTGTTGATTTAACAACACTTTAAAACGATTAATTTCTTTGCCTTTTAGTCCAACGCTCCTTTAATATGGAAAACAAAATCTTATAAGGTCTGTAACGTATAAAAAAAGGTTTCTAAATAATCACCTATGTTTAATAGTGTATAGTATACAATTTTAGAAACTCTTTGGCAACAGTATAGAGTTTAACAAAAGGAGATTTCGTTAATCACATTAGACTGCTGATAATAATCAGAAAGGTATTACGTTACCATACAATTAGTCATAATTTGCAAACAATTGTTTTCAGATTAATCTCCCCGGCACAGTAGCTAATGCATCATTGATGGCTTTGGAGAATTTATCGGCAAATCACTTGTCTGACTAAACCAAACTGCAAGTTTTAATTACAGTGAGATAAATATTTAATAAAGTCCTTTACAATTCTGCTGAAGCAGATTTAAGGTCATAATTCGAGTTTAGCCCCTTTTCTGATTGGTTGAAAATCATTTGCATCACACGGAAGTGAATATTACGCTCAATTTAACTTTGAGGATTTCGCTCTGATTATGTACAAATTGTGTGGCACAGTTTAGGCAAATGAATGACACTTGAAATCCTTTCGTTCATTCGATTTAATTTCGAGTTCAGTTATGTTTCTCTCTGATGAAAGATATTTTGCGATCTTTGGTGCCTTTATATTTCATGTTACGTTGAATTTTTAATAAGCCTTCGGGATTTTTCTGCGATTTTATTGAGCGTAACAGAATAAAAGGATATTTTTAATTGCTAGTTTAATGATATATTTATTTACATTCTCTTGCGTCATCAGCCATGCGTATATGAATTTTATTCTTAACTAGCTGAATACCCGTCCTTTGCTACGGAGTACATTCAAATTAAATACAATGGTCAATGTATGCAATTAATGCCAAAAAAATCCCCAAAAAATATTTATAAAAAAGTTGTAATGTATATTTTTATAGACCAAAATAATGCAAAAGAAAATATTAAAATTAAATGCAACGGTGAATGCATGCAATTAATTTGTATGTTTAATATCCATAAAGCATACTAATTTGAATTAAATTCTTAAAAAATATTTCAGGTAGTTCCTCTAACGAAACTACCGCGGGTTATTAACGTAGGATTACTTATCGTTTGCTCACTTTTTTTTAATGCATTTTGGTACTTTTCTGTTTAGCTGTTTACTGCTACTGGGTTTGGCGCGCTGCAAAAATTATAACCCGCGACGCAGGACAATTTTTTTCTCTCCGAAGGACCGTTATTGAGGAACGTAATCCTACGTTAAAAACTTCCATCTCAGTTAGTCAAGTGGTTAAATTTTATCTTTTACCGTATTTTAATATTTTTTTGTCAATTTGTTTCGTTGTTATGTATGTGACGCAAAATTAATTTAAAGTATCACTAAAAGAAAAGAAACCACGTGATCAGCATTTAACAAAAAATAAATTAAAAAAATTATTTTTAAAAAAATCCCCAAAAATCCGGAAATGAAGATAAAGATTCGAAAAACATCATTTTAAAGGAATTTTTATGATCTTTCTCGTGATATAAATTTTATAACCCTCAAATTATTATTTCAAATGCAAACATTACAGAATGTTACAAAAACAGCTTAAAATTTTAATTTTTAAAAATCTAAGAAGAATTTTTCAAAGATCTTTCTTAGCGCACCTCTACACTATAAGAAGAATCGCCATGCAAAATTTCAGCCCTTTAGGCCCAGCGGTTTGGTCTGTGCTTTATCTGTCAGTCAGTCAGTTACGGAACTGTTTTCTATATATACAGTATGCCCACTAAAGTCCCTTCCCACCCTCTTAACTTCGGAACGGCTGCTGCTATATTCATAAAAGTGGTGTCTAGGTATAGTAAAGTAGCCATGCGCTACTGAATGAAACCACCTACCGCGCCACCTGGTGGAAAACTGTGGAGTTAGCATTCCTATCTCGAAAACGGAAAGAGTTAGGGAAAAAAAGTGATTTACAAAGTTGTAGAAAATCATCGATTTAGTACGAAAAGATACCTTGTGGACATTAATGCAAAGAATAGAACGGTTAAAACGAGCATTTGTTTTTTCGTGGTTTCTTACACTGTGACGGGACAAAAGGATCAGAGAAAGAAAAATAAATTAATTTTAACAATATACCTTTATTTGAGATGTTCAAACTTCTCACCGTCAGCTGCAATACACATTTGGATCCTCGTTTGAATGTCACGTTGCACACGTTGGAGCATAGAGCGTGACACGTTGGCACAAGCGTCCGTAATGCGTCGTTTAATGTCCTGCAATGTTTGTGGAGGGGTCGCATACACCTGCTGTTTCATGTATCCCCACAAAAAATCCAGTGGAGTCAGATCAGGCGAACGTGGAGGCCACTCTTCGAAACCGCCATACCCGCTTTGGAATACTCAGCCATGACCACTAGCATCAACATACTACAACCCCAAGAAGATGTCTCTTTTATAACTGTCTCGGGTGAACAGGCGTGACGTTTCTTACGTATTTGCATACTGCAAAAATTTCGAACACCAAGCGCAAGTTGAGTTGAGTTGATGAGACACTATTCTACACGATCTACTTATTCTCTACTCTGTTTATAAAGACAATCAGTATAAGGATGAAACCCTCGAGGTTTGAACCGCGGTCCCTTTGATTGGGGATCAAAAACGATATACCACTGTGCACATTGCGGTGTCGTGTTTTGCCCGAAATATAATCATTTCTCCTTTCGCTCAAATTTCGTGACGTCACAGTGTCAGAAATCACGAAAAAACAAATGAGCATTTTAACCGTTCTATTCTTCGTATTATTGTCCACAAGGTGTCTTTTCTTACTAAATCGATGATGCTCTACAACTTTGTAAATCACTTTGTAATTCCCTATCTTGTTCCGTTTTCGAGATAGGAATGCTAACTCCACAGTTTTCCACCACGTGGCGCGGTAGGTGGTTTCATTCAGTAGCACATGGCTACTTTACTATACCTAGACACCACTTTTATGAATATAGCAGCAGCCGTTCCGAAGTTAAGAGGGTGGGAAGGGACTTTAGTGGGCATACTGTAGATTAGTATTAAGGTTTCACAAGTGTATGATTTTATCTCAACCGTATAATAATGTGTACCAGGCAAATGCGCAGGGTGCTTTTCAAAGTATCAAATTTTAGATTATTGATATGGCATGACCTTTACTTTCTTGGAGTCACCGATACAAATGATACGGGATACAGAAAGATTAGTGTGGATGCTTCATAATACATACCGGGCAAATGCGCATATTGTTCTGTAGAATATCAAATTTTGGCTCATAGATTGCAGACGTGAACACTGCTTCTAGTACAATTTTTTCCCATGTTTTATAATACGCAAATAGTCGAAAGATTTTTTTGTGATTCAATTCTTTTTTTTAACGACAGATAATTTTTCGTTCTAGAAATAAGGGGAAGCCATTTAAAAGGAAATGAAATTAATCTTAAGTAATTTAGCCTCTGGTAAAAAGCTCATTTTTAATTACCGGTGTCCAATACTTATGACGATTATTCAAACCTTCGTAGACGCATTTCAGTTTGCATATATTCACGCATATATACTTGTACGAATTGAAACATATATTGTCTTATCTGTAACTGCCTACTTTGGTTTTTGTAACGGTGGAGGGTTCAAGCCCTCGTGGTTCTTCAGTCTAAATTGAGGGGTTCAACTTTTCTGTGCTCTCACTACAAGCAACAACATCTTCTCGGTGTAGAATGGGAAAATATTGAAAGAAAAGTGATAAGTATGTGTATATATATATATATATATATATACAGAGGCTGTTCACACATTTTTTAGACGATGTATATTGTATTCACAAAACTAAATTACATAAAATTCTTGTGTTTTAAATGTTCTATTTGACATCCCTTATTCTGATCTATCTTTCGACACCGCAATTTCCAGGATAATAATGCCTTTTGAAGTGTCAGAAGAGGTATTCTATCCCATTCCTCCTGAACAGCTTTCCAGAGTCCTGTAAGGGTTTTGGAACGACGTTTGGATAATGCAGATTTTAAAGGTCCGAAAGCACAAAAATCCATAGGTGATACATCGGGAGATTTAGTAGGGATATCAGTGAAGGGTATGGCCTTGATACCAGTTTTTTGTTCCATTTCTTTTAGGAAATTTACAGTGGATTTTGATGTGTGACTGCTAGCTTTGTCCTGATGGAGTCTCACAGATTGATGGCACTGTGGGTAAAGCGATGGTATTTCATTCAGAAAAATTGGCGATAAAATATGTTCCTGATAGTATTTGGAGTTAATCTTGACATTTTTTAAACTCTCTTTATTTTTAACTTTCCGTTATAAGAAAAACCAGCAACAATCATGAATCCCTTAGAAAAACTTTCTTTCCATTCTTTGAACCATGTACTTAAATTTTTTCTCCTCTTTTATGATAATAAATGGCTCTTTTTTTGTTGCAATCATTTAAATACACACATGATTCAACTATTGTGACAATTGTTTTCCATTTTTCTTTGGATAAGTGTTTCTCATATAGAATTCTGCAGCGTGTCCTGCGTTCAGCGATATGATTTGGAAGAAGACGATGCACATAGCGTTTTTTCGCTTTCTTAAGATTTAAATCAACGTTTATCATTTTTTTTACAGTGGACACCTAGCATTTTAATGATTTTGCAACTGTCCTTTGACTAGGGGGATTTTTTTAACATTAAACAACGTACCTTTGCAATAGTCGAAGATGTCCGTTTTTTCCTTGGATACTTGTTTGGAATTTTTGTCCCACTTGAGGCTCCAATTTGACGTTTTTTTCCTTTCTTGTTGACGATATTACCTATCGACGCTTTAGATATCACAAAACCATGATTCTCACATCGTTTTTGGATAACGGAGTATGTATATTTCTCTTCTGAAAGAGTATAAATGTAGCCTTCGAACCACTGCTTTGTTAAAAACGCCATTTTGAATAAAAACAAAACTTTCAAGCCGTAGACGATAATTTTGACTTTTAAAAACATAGTACAATTGCAATTATTTCTTTTGCAGCAAACGATTTTTTATTACCGCTTACCAAAATCGTCTAAAAAATGTGCGAACAGCCTCTGTATATATATATATATATATATATATATATATATATATATATATATATATATATATATATATATATATATATATAAGATCATTTAAAAACGGGTAGAGGAACACTTTCCTTATTATATACTGTAGAACAAAGATAATTAGATGTCAGTAAACTGTATAAAGCTTTATTACTTTAGACTGACCTGACTATTAGAAAATTTGGTAGTTAATCAATAAATTACTGACTGATAAATGCCCGTGATTTTAAAAGGATCTAAAATAAGCCTTTATATTGCAGCAAAACTGTTCAAACAGTTAATTTAAAAGCGGGTTAAGAAACATTTACCTTCTTATACCCCTAGGAACAAAGATAATTCTGTGGGAGCAAACTGTTTAGAGCTTAATTATTTTGGAGACTCCGACGTGTCTTAGTAAATCTCGCCTACTCTAGAGCAGAACTAACATATTCATGCCAACTTCTTACGAGATAAGTCGGGGAATGAACGTTCCGTGCGCATTTAGAATGAACCCTGAATGATATTAATGATGAACTCGAGGCCCCCTGAATTACATATCGGATTCGTTTATCCGGAGTGCTTAGACTGATCACGCAAGCAATTAGAGGAAGGCGTTCTCCCAGAATCCCTCCCAAATCGATCCAGGGCCTCTCTGAAGATTTCTGTTAATCGCGTAATCCGGAGTTTCGATAAGAAAAGTAGTTGCCTGCAGTGGGATTAATTGCTCGGCTTGCGAGTAAGGGAGTTTATCGATTCTAAATATGATGGAGTAACGCGGGAAGGGATGAATGAAGTGTAGCATGACGTCGAGAGAGGGCGCTGTTAGGTTGCTGTAGACAAATCTACTGACTCAACTTAATCACCCGGGACGAAATTATTTAACAAGCCACGTTTAAATAAGGTTGGTAAATACTGATGCATGCTTGTACATGCATGGGTATATGCTCGTGAAAAATTGATACTTAGAATGAAAGTAAAATTGATATTTATTATGGTGATTAAAAAAGTAGACGTCGTTGGTTAAACAATTAGTTGTGACCAACTAACGACCCAATATTATAAAAAAGGTTTCAGTTGAAGATTAGACGAGTATCCTGAGATTAACCCTTCAGCGAACGCGCCCGTGTACCGAGTGAAACATTTTCGTAATTTTGACTGGTTTGTTTTTACATGTAAGGTTTTGAATGTTCTAAGCAGTTTCTATTTATAGCTACACCCTTTCTAATGCTGGTCTGATTATCTGAACCTTGTATTCCTTTACATTCATTGGTAGTCGTGATTTAACCGTGGTAAATCAACGATTATACTGGATTATAATACGACAAAAGCCGGAGTTGATGTACTCGATCAAATGTGCAGCTATTACACGGTATCCCCCATCCCACGAAGATGGGCAATATCATTGTTTTTTAGGTTTTTGGACGTAATATGAATCCACTCGCAAGTTGTCCTTAGATCCAACTAACCGGACACTTTTGAAACAAGGCGATTGTATCTGCATTCTTTGGCCTGTAATTATAAATATATCTCAATATTATAAACGTTTTATGTCTTGTTATAAAATACAGAATTATTATTTTTAATTTGAAAAAAAAAGTTTATTGAAAAAGGAATAATCAAGGTTCAAAGAGACGTTGTACTTTGCGCCACGCGCGCCTGCTAGTGTTCCAAAAATTGGCGCGCCCGCTCAAGGGTTAAATATTCAAAACCAAATACAGGTTGATGAATGAAGTGTAGAGTGACGTCTAGAGAGGGCGCTGGTTGGTAGCCGTAGACACATTTACTGACTCGACTTAATAACCGCCGAAGAATATATCTAAAAGAACACGTTTAAATTAATTTGTCCCTTACTCATGCATGTTTATACATACATGAGAAAGGACAAATTTAAATTCTTGTATAAATGCTTATAATAATTGAAAGGAGAATCTAGTTATAAACTAGACGTTGTGGGTTTAAACAATTAATTGTAACCAATTAATCATCCATTATTATTAAAGGTTTTACTTGAAAACCACATCCTGAGATTAAATATTCAAAACCAAATACAGATTGATGAATGACGTGTAGCATGACGTCATGAGAAGTGCTATTGGGTTGATGCAGATAAATCTACTCCCACTAGTGGTTAGCCCGTTAAATATGACGTGTTAATTTTAATTTTAATGAATTTACATCTGCAAAGTCAATATTATTTGTATATCAAATAGCTTCTCTACTTTATTTTATTTAAATTATATACATTTCTATTTATTTTAAATTATGCAATATCAGCACTATTATGATCCATTAAAGATGCATTTTTTAAAAATTAAAACAAAATCTGAACTCTACATAATATCATCACTTTGCTAAATTCTATTACATGTATTAATTATGAAATATTAAATTCTGTCTCTTAACAGTATCAAACGTAACTTTGTAAAAATTGAAAGATTATGAAATAAGAATGAAACATTGGTTTTAAGTGTTTATAAAAATGAAAAAAATCTATTTTTTTAAATTGTTTTTTTTCATTATAATGATTTGATTTTATTGAACTTTCATTTTAAATGTAATACATTGCGCTGTAAGTAAATTTTCCATTAACTGCGGGGGAAAAATTTAACATAGTTGTTTCATAATTTTAATTCATAAATGAACACGGGCCAAATATAAACAATTGATGTGTTCGGTATTTTTCATTTAAAGATGTTACAAGTTGAAAAATATTTTTATATATTTTGATCGAGAGGATAGTATAATATTAAAATATTTCAACAATTAAAGCTTAATTTCAATTTATTTTATTTTTAAAACTCGGTAACCAAAATACATTTGAATATGGCAACAAAAAGGAAAAAGCTTTCCACACAGAGAAGATAGATCTGTATTATATTAATATTATAACTTTATAACCTAAGAAGAAAATATTTACGGATACAAAATTACAGGTACAAAAATACATGATATTCTCGTATAAGTTTTTGTAATAAATGGTAATAAGAATGAAGGTAAAAAAAATTGACATAATTGAATAAACAATTAGCTGTGACCTACTAACGGTCCATTTTTATAAAAGGGTTTAACCTGAAGATTATATCCTTAGATCAAACATCCACAGGGAGAGACAGGTTGACGAATGAAGAATAGAATGACGTCTATATTTAACGTGCCCATATCCGACCTAGACATGGAGGTATTAAATGAGGCTTGTCGGGATTCGACCAGAGCACCTACAGCACCAGAAGCCGACGCGCTGCCCCTAGGCTACTTCTGGCCATTTAAAACGATGATCACCAGTTGTCAAAGCTATGTAAACGTAGTTGAGATGTCCTGTTTAAGGTATCTATTGCTTATTTCTTCCCCATAATCCTACCGAACACATTTGCTAAGTTTGTAGGTTAAAATAGTGGCCATGTTAATCTCCATAGGGTTTCTTAGTTTTGTTCTCCAAAGATCTCCAAGATAGCGTATGATCACACATCTGCACATTTGATCACTCCGATGGCGTATTAAATTAAGCGCTTGTTCTAAAGTGTTCATAGTCATTCGAACTGATGGTCTACTAATATTTAAAGTTAAAATTTTATTTTTCCTGTCTATATTCCGCTTTAACTCTCTGTCTCTCTGAAATGGCTAAGTACAAGTGATGGTTTAAAGGTAATTAAAACTGAAATTTTCGTATCGTAATCTACAGTCGCACCTGACGTATAAAGAGGAGATCCCAAAGTGAAGTGGATGCCTACTCACAGCGATAGCTAAATTGGGCGCGCTATTGCCCATGCGGATATTCTGCGAGGGTTCGAATTTAAAGTATTCTAGAAATTCTATGAGTACACTTTGAAGAGGAGGGTGAATACTTCTCACTGGATATTTCGGAGATTTCCTGCGCAAGTCCTGTTCAGAGTTTCAGTTAATTAAGTATTACGATTTCGCTGGGTTTGTCTCTTCTGATAGTTTGAATCCTCTTTAACGAAACTAACCTTTTTGTTTTTCTTCTATAAATGTTGTTATTAATTCCTATTTCATCACGGCACCAAAAGAGTCATGGAAGCCTATATATCCTACAAGTGTAAATTTCGAAAAGTGAAATAGAAACTATATATGCGCATCTACTTTAATGCGTAAGGCATGCATTTAGTGTGTAGATACGTAATTTAGTGTTCTATTACTTCTAACTGTAATATTCCTTACTTGGTAAGTTAAATAAACTGTAAGTTTGATAAAGAATTTATATATATATATATATATATATATATATATATATATATATATATATATATATATTATATATATATATATAATATATATATATATATATATATATATATATATATATAATATATAATATATATCTATATATAATATATACTATATATATACATATATATATATATATAATATATATAATATATCTATATATATAATATACATATATATATACATAATTATATAATAATATATATATCTATATATATATATATATATATATATATATATAATATATATATAATATATATATATTATATATATATATAATATATATATATATATATATATATATCTATATATATATATATATATATATGAAAAACCTGTACACGTTACGGAGTACATTCAAATGAAACACAAAATCAATGTTATGAAATTGATGTAAAAAAATGTAGCGAATATTTTATAGAGAAAATAATGTAGAAGAAAATATTCAAGTTAAATCTAATAGAACATACTAAAAAATATAGTACAGTTAATTTATTACAGTTAATTTAGTACAGTTTTAGGAATATTTCTTTACATTATATTAATATTCTTTGGATAATGTCCAATCGTCTGCCGCATTAGCAAGAAAAAAAAATTGCCTATTTCTTTGTTATACACGTGACGTAAAATTAAAAGAAAGAAACTACGTGATCAGCATTTATAAATTAATAAATTTTAAAAATTAATCTTTAAAAATCCACTAAAAATGAGAAAATTGAAGTAAAGATTCGAAAAAGATTTCATTTTAAAGGGATTTTATGATCTTTCTCGTGGTATAAATTTTATTACCCTCGGATTATTATTTTAAATGCAAACTTTAAAGAATATTACAAAAACAACCTTAAAAATTTAATTAAACATTCTATGGAGAATTTTTCAAAAATCTCTTTAGTGCCATTCTTACACTATAAGAAGAATCGCCATGAAAATTTCAGCCCTGTATATCAGCGGTTTGGTCTGTGCGTTTCAGTCAGTCAGTTACGGAATTAATTTTATATATATATATAGTATATATCTTCATTAGATTCTCTAATATCAGTCGTTCTAAAAAAGTTATAAGTCTGCTTTAACAGTTGAATGTTCTGAACTCATGCGCGTTGGTGGATGTGAGCAGAAGAGATAATTTTTATTGTAATAAAATATTTTTTAACTAGAATGGAATCTCATGGAATCTTACTATTTTACCTAAATTCATATAATGACAAGCGCACATACACAGACACAGAAGTAAGATTTATAAATATGCCTATCTGCAGATTAAAAATGTTTATAAATCTAATAAACATGTGCACTCATTTAAGTGTACTTACAGTAAAATTTGTGTCACTTTTGTATCCCTTCACGCTACATTGGGTGATTATAAATTACCTTATTTGAGTCAAAAATTGCTTCATTTTAATCCATGTAGAAATAGCACTGAAATGCAGCTTAGTCAGTGAATAAACAAAGATTCCGGATTTAAAATTCCTTCATTTTGGAGCTATTCATCCCTACGAGGCTCGAAAGCTGTAATCTCCCTCTGCGATTTACATAACCGCTCCAGATAATAGTGGGTATTTCTTCGTAGACACGCAGAAATGAATTAGGAGCTTATCTTCGATTAATCAATGTAAAATGCGGACTGTGTAGAATAATAGTATATTTTGACACTACTGAACATCCATGTGATTGAAATGACACTGCATGTATTAAAGTTTGAGAATAATTTTAGAGACCTGTATGTCTCTAAGTTATCTGATAACATAGACCTGCAAGAATGTGAAATTTCTTTGAAGGGAGTCTGGGGCACATTTAAAATTTTTCTATTTATGGAGGTAAAATTTTGAGTATTTTTGTGCAGGTTTTGTTATCTAAACTATAAATTTGTAAGCCAAATCACATTAATAAACTTCTCAAAGTTTTTAAAATTTTTTTAATTAAATTAAAAAAAAAAAGTGGGGTAATTTAAAACCGTTATAACTTGAATATTATTTGCGAATTTCAAAATTTTTTCATTTAATTAAACAGAAATATAGAAGTTATTTTTGATTCATATTTTTTTAAATATTAATTGTTAACAAAATTAAAAATATTTAAGATAAAAAATTACAAAAAAAATTATGTAACTTATTTAAAAACTCATATATTCAAAATGCAAATATTTTTTTCAAATTTGCTGTATCAAAATTAAAGTAAATAGTTGACGAGACATGTTCCAAGTTTCAATCATTATCTTAAACGGTTCTTGACTTATATCAATTTGAAGACGAGAAATGTGGGAAAACCCATATGCAGAAAAAACGCATTACAGGTTAAAAACGCTTGACTATGAATGTTGCAAAAAAATAATAATTTCTCCTGTTCTAATAAGATAGAAACATGATTTAAACCTTATTTTAAGCGTAAAAGAACACATACATTTCTAAGCAATAAAAAATTTTTCGAAAATTTCGACAATTTTTGTGTCTGGACCCCCGGAAAGATAATTTTTGAAGAAAAGCCAATGTTAATATTACGTATCAATAAAGGATCTTTTCTTTTTTTACCTTTTGAACTTGATATTTTCGCTAAGCAACTAAAGGCTTTTACAATAAACTAAAGTTTTCTTACTGGTGAGTTGGAATTTAGACCTGTAATTTCACAATCTGTATTCTATTGCTATTGTTAGATAATTTTCGAACAGAATGTTATTTGAAACTCATAATACCTAATGGGAATAAGTCTTCTCCAATTTATTGATGAGCATTTCGCCCCCTAAGGGCCTATCACATCTGCCCGGAGTTGTCAGTAATGTCGAAATAAATCTGTAAAGTAGAGAATAATAAATAATAGAAATTAATTTTTAAAATATGATGTATAAAGTTGTTACTCACATAAATTATAAAGCAATATCCCAACACATTTCTGCATTTCCTGAAATTACCATTTAAATATAGAAGCTAAATGATTCCTGTAGAATTGTTGCTTAAGACTTTCTCAGATTACTTAACTGGTATTTAATTCTTGCTATCTACGGTAAACGAAAAAATAATATCACTAGGAAAGGATATATATCGTAACATGGAAGTGAAGTAACTTCAGTAAATTCTCATTAAAAAGTGCTAAAGTGCCGAATTTCCGACATTTTTTGAAAATTATGCTTCGAACTGTCTAAAATGTTCTTTATATTGTTACGAATTTCGTAAATATTGTATTTTGTTTCGTTAGAATGTATTCTATGGAAGAGCTCCTATAGCTATGATTTAAAATTGGAGTCTATGGGAATCTATGAATGGGAAATCCCATTCATATGGGATTGTCATGGAATGTCTATGGGAATCCAAATATGAGAGTTATCGCAAAATTGGCTATGGATTGGTGACTTATTTTGGTCGCCAGATTTGGCGGTATTTCGCCAACTTGCAGACCTAAACCTTTCTGGAAGCTTCTAGAAATCTCTAGCTTGTGACTGAACTATAGAGGGCGCTTGGCAATCTATAAATATACCTTACATTGCATTAGAATCAGTAGTTCAATCTAGTGAGGATTTAATGTGTTATAACTGCGTTAATTGGCGGTGTATTTGTATGAAAATTATGGTATCCGAATTGTGTTTTTAGAAATTTTTTGCTGTATAGAGTACGGTTGTTGCATCTTATAGCTTGTTTTCTGTATACGCCGAAAGAATTTACTAAATAATAAATTATTTTGTGTAAACTTTCTAAAAAGGTTCTTAGTCAAGCCTAACGAACCCAGGAATACGGAAAAACTATATTTCTTAAAGATACCATTATTTTAAGAATAATATTTAGCAAGACAAAAAAGACAGTCTCTAGCTTTCTCTAGAAATTTATCTCTCCTATACACTAACTATCTAAAGTACGCTTTCGCCCATTTTCGACTAAGCAATATACGAAGACAATTGATATTGATGGTAATTTTAAACAGTATCAGGTTTCACGTGTTGAAACCCATATCAATTATTTATAACTTTTCAATTCATTTGAAATTTAGGAAAACCAAATGGTATAAGAAAATACGAAATAAATATCAAAAATTACAATGAAGCCTAAATTGTTATGAACATCTATAAAGTTTATCTCCTTCCTATATTATATATATATGTATTTTTTATAATATATAAATAATATAATATATATATATATGATTTAACCTTTAATATAATTTTTTGTACTGGAAATTTAAATACTTAGATTCTTTTAAATGATTTCCTGCAACATATATAATTATATAGACCTAATTAAATCAGTCAAGATTGTCTTTTAAATGACCATCTGTTAAACTTTAAACAATATCAATTTTTCCATTACTTGCAACTTTCTATAATATATGCATCATTCAAAAACACTACCAACAATTCAATAATATTTAATATACAAATAGTTTTGCTTCGCTTATTAAAGTTTTGAATTTGCTTTCCTTACTCTTTTTGTGATTTTCAAGAAGCAAAATTGGTTGTGTAGGAATACTGAAGGGCATAATTCTGTGTTTAACCTATGAAGGAATAACTTGTAACGAATGACTGTGTCAGTTATTAAAATTTTGCTTTGGTATTACATTTTTAACATAGATATTAATAATGTACAGCGTTCTCCTGTACTGGAACTTTGATAAGTTTATTGGAAGTTTTTTAATAGTCATCTGACATGTGAAAATCTCCACTTATGTACAGAGAAATTTCTTATACGCTTATCGACATCTACTGGGAATTATGAATTGCAAAAAATAAATCAAAAAATTTTAAATTATGCGCCACAAAGTTTTTGGCGAATATTTAAACGAGGCTTTCACATATTTACTCATGAGCCAGCAATGCCACCTTTATCTAAAATAGGTTATTAAATCACAGCTTGTAAGTCAATTTCCTAATTTTTAACCGAATTTTGATTTATTTCCTAAAGGAAAACTTTCACTTTTAGTAATATATTACTTTTTTATTTCATTATTTTTTTTGTATTCAACCAATCATAGAAAAATTCCTTCTCTTTTGTTGTAAACACATATCATGTGTCTTTGTATAGATTTCAATACGCCATACTTTCTCCCTCGTTGCCAACTTTATCTAAGTATACACCATAAAGTAGGAGAAATTTTTATTGTGTTATACATAGGAATTTTAATCATAACCGTTGTTGCTTTCTCCTCGATATTTTATAAAGAATTGTTCATTTTTGATAAAGTTTAATTATAATGATGCTGACTAAAACGCCCATCAATTGCAAATGAGCCGAAATAAGACTAAATAATTTTGCATTAAGCCATACAAATATTCCTTTTTCATGGTGTGCAGAAAAGTTCATTATCGAGAGAAAAACAAATGTAATATTTAAGTTTCATAATATGTAAGAGAACAATTTCTTTTTCCTTTTAAACGTGTCTAATTCTATTTTTAGCGTGTGGTAAATGATTTCCTCTGACATAATAATGTTGGATATTATTAAGTTTTATTTAACTTATAAATAATTGGTGACTTGGAGTTCTAAATAATTTCTGGTGGTCATAGAAAATGATCAATATAAGTGCTGGGGTCCATAAACAATTTCCAAACCTGTAATTTTAGTTCTTTTATATCTCTTGCATAAGTTTTAGTAAGTCCTTGTTTACATTGCTTCCGTTGCGGAGAGTAGCAACACCGATTAAAATTAACACCAATCATAATGATCAACCCAGTGATAATCACGTGATACGTCTAACCAATTACGGGTCAACACTACTACTTGTTAATAATAATAAATTAAATAACACCATAAATTTCATTTAAGATTTTTGATTGATAGTGTTTTAACTTCAATGTTTCTTTTTTCTGCAAGATTGTGAATGAAATCTACTCATTTATTTATTAAATTTATTAACCAGTTATGCAACCTACTTGTTATGAACAGAGTCAGTGCCAATAGAAGAACGTTACGCAAACGTGTACGTGACGCAAACATCTGCGTTACGCAAACGTGTACGTACGTGTGTAACTGTGAACAATGCATAACTGGTTAATAAATTTAATAAAATAAATGAGTAGATTTCATTCACAATCTTACAGGAAAAAGAAACATTGAAGTTAAAACTCTATCAAACAAAAATCTTAATTTAAATGTATGGTGTTATTTAATTTATTAATATTAATCATTAATTTATCATTATTAATCATTTAATTTATAATTATCTTTATTATTAATCCTACAGAAGCAACTTTTCATGGCTCATCAATATACAATACATGGTACAGTAAAATGTTTATATAGAAAACATAGATGCTATTAGCCAACTAAGAGAAACACTTCAGTAAGGACCTGATATACATTATCTCTGATAATTTTTTTTCATTAAAGTGTTTTCCTCACAAAGCGGCTTTGCCTGTTTTCGTCAGAAGTCTGTTACTAGGCACTAAGAGAGGCTTTCAGTTCTTGCCTAAGTGCGTGGGGTGTCGGTGTTAAAAGCTTTCATGCAAATTAACCGGAACTGAGATTATGCGGGAATGATAGTAACATCCCTCTAATGGGTTGCAATTATGTATTTAAACGAAGGATTTCCATAGTTACCCTTTAGAAAAAGTACTCGTATGCAAAACACGGGGGTTATTATACAATAAATTATGATATAGATCGTAATAATTATTGAAATAATTTTAGAGGTGCGTTTAATGTTTATTATAACCATGAGATACTGTGCGTTTATTGTGAACATTTAAACCTAATCGATACTTAAACTAGTAGGTATATGCCTACGCAATCCTCATCCGAGCATCGATCATAGACTTAAATACACCATAGGACTTGGGTAGTCCAGTTATGCAGAGATTTGACTTAGCGAGCTGACGTCAAGGTGTTTTGTTAACCTTTCGCCAGAGTAAAATTTCCATAACACATAAACACACACTGCAATAATAAAAAGTATAGAGTGTGACCAATTTGTTAACTATATAAGACATATTTCTCCGACTCTAACAGACCGTAATAAATGGATCAGGAAGACTGACTTGAAGATAGTGAAGACTTAACTTGAGAGAAAAATACTTTTTGATTTTAAGTTTGGAGATTCATACTGTCTGTATTAATTTCTACGTTGAAATTTTTATATCTGATTTATTCCATTGTAACTTATTACAGTAAACGCGTTTCATACCTTTCTATTTGGTCCTTTTATAGTCAAGTTAAAAATATATGCTCACCTGCTTATAATTCATAAATACATATGGAATCATCAAACAAGATGAACACATATTTGAAAGATACAGTAGTTTCTAAAAATGATTAAAAATTAAACGAAATATATTTTCGAGACAAGAAATCTATAGCTCCTTATTTAGGATATTTGGAAAAAAGAATTTACTTTCAGGAAAAAATAATTTCGAAAATAAAATTTGTACATTATTCCTCTCTGTATAAACTGTAAAATTAACATTTTAGGCATAAAATTTTAGCACTAAGTTTATAAAACCACTTTGTAACCACTTTAATTTTGCTTTCCAAGTTCACCAAACTTTCCATATTAATGCCTTAGTGACATTTGTTAGATGAAGAAAGCAAATAAAATATAGCAATTCTTTGCCGACATTCTACAGAGAGAGGAATAATAACGAATTTTATCAATAACACTTTGAGTGTACTTAAGACCTCAAACTGAGATTTTTTTTAATATTTTTATCATATTTTATTAATGAATCATGTTTACACATCTTTAATATCCTGAGACAATATTCAGTGTTATCCTTTTTATGATATTCTTTTAAATATATCTGATTCTTTGTTCATAATGCAGGTTTATGCAAGTAGAATAACGAAACAAAACACTCTGATTTGCCTGAAAGAGACAGCACCTAGAAATTAAATGATAAGTTTTAGATATGCTTTAGAAAATCATGTATTAGCTTCTAAAAATCTGATGTGAGTGTAATGTTTAAGATAAATAAAGTTTTAAAATAATAAAAAAATCTTTTAAAAATGAAATTTAAATAATTGACTGATCGAATAATATATATATATATATATATATATATATATATATATATGTGTGTGTGTGTGTGTGTGTGTGTGTGTGTTTGTGATACACTTTATATATAAAATTCTATGCATTCAAGACAGTACTGATAAAGTTCATAAAATTGGGATTGTTTTACTCCATTTTCTATTCACTTCAATCGGCATTGGAAAAAGAAAATCGATAAATCAAGAATGTTTTATGCATTTCTATCGGTAGGTGAAAAAAATCGTTATATTGAGAAATCATACTTTATTCGAGGATTATATACACAAGGTTTTATGCATTTCTGAGAGTAACAGAATATATTTGATAAAACGAGAAAGCATTCCTTAGATAGCCTTCGTGTATTACCAGAGGCATAAAAGAATAATCAAATTATTATGTTTTTCAATGAAAAAGAGAAAAAATTAAATAAAAAAAATTATTCATTAAATCAAGGATTTTTTTAATATAAGTTCAATGTATTATATTCGAGAGATGAAAATAAAAATAAAATTGAGAAATCATTTGTAAAATAGAGGATTTTTTTTACCTCAACAATACATTTAAGTCTGCTTCCTTCCCCTCAAACATACGTTTAAACTCGAAATTACTGAAATCTAGTCCATTATTCCTATTGTTTCTTCCATAACCCTGAAAACCCGGTCATTAAACGAAACGCTTATGAATGTAAAATATGATTATGTACAATAACCACACAGTAATTACTATTTTCCAACTAAAAAAAGAAATATACTATTTTAACCGAATGCGTTTCGAAGACATGCTCTATCTTACGCCCAGCCAGGTCAAAGGACACGAGTTAACACAGCATAAATGATGTCCACGGGAATAATTAAACGCAAGAGAACGGACGCCTGGAATCACGAAGAGCTGCCGCAGAAGGGGCAAAAAAATTGCATTACGTGTTGCACGGAAGATTGACTGAATATAATTGAATTCCATTCTCTCAGCACCTGTCGCTTTGTAACGCATTCTGGGGAGTAAGGAATAGGGATGATATTTAAATTGCATGCGTACTGTTTCTTGCACTGTAGTTTAAGGAAGCTGTGGCCTGGAAATTTGTTCTAAGAGGTGGAAATTATGCTGTTTACTGTAGTTTTTTTTAGTGACTGTAATTACTGATGAAACTGTAGTTTGTTGCTCTTAAGAATAGTTGTTGTAGTGATTGTAATTTCTGTAGTTACAGTAGTTACTGTAGTTGTTGTTTCCTGTAGTTTAAGGAGCCTATGGTTTAGAAATTTGCTCTAAGAGGTGGACAGTATGCTTTTTGTTGTAGTTGGTTTAGTGACAGTAATTTCTGAAGCAACTGCAGTTTGTTGCTCGTAAAAGAAGTTGTTTCAGTGATTGTAATTGCTATAGTTACAGTAGGTACTGTAGTTTGTTGTTTTTCCCTGCAGTTTAAGGAGTCTATGGTCTATTGTTCAACGAGGTGGACAGTATGCTATTTACTGAAGTTGTTGTAGTGACTGTAATTACTGCAATACCTGAAGCAACTCTAGTTTGTGTCTCTTAAGAGTAGTTGTTGTAGTGATTGTAATTACTGTTCTTACAGGAATTACGGTAGTTTTTGTGGTTTCCTATAGTTTAGGGAACCTATGGTCTGGAAATTTGTTTTAAAAGCTAGACGATACGGTGTTTACTATGTGCTCTATATAAATCATTCAGAAAAGTAAATATTTGAGTGCACAGTGTAAAATAAGCAAAATTTTATTTCAATATACGAATAAAATGCTATCATACCGTTTAACGATTTGGTTTGTTATGGCTGCAATGTCCCCCAAGTTCTCAAATTTACTTCTGGAGGTGCTGGGTCAAGTGTTCCGGTCTCGTCACTTGACTCGGTTCAAAATTGCGGGACCGGTCCTTTAGCTAAGTCGGACTACGACCCTTGTGGTGCTATTAAAAACCGGAGCCGCACCGCTTGGCCCAATAGCCGTCATAGACTTTAACTAACAATATACTGTCGGTCAAGGGGCATCAACCACAACAGCAACGATTTGGTTTAGTATTTCAATGGTTAGAATATGATTCATAGAATTTTTTTCTGGGGGTTTAATTCCTGCTTTTTATATATTCCGAATTTAATTTAAAAAAATGTTAGTAAACAATATCTGAGATTTGTGGTCAGTAGTATGGATAGAAGTTCCCATAAGAAGTTGAATGACTTCCAACCAAACTCTCCTGGTATATCAGTGGTTAGATTATTATTCATAAAAAGGGATGTAGTGGGTTTGCTCCCTGCTCCTAAAAGAATCCGATTTTAATCGCAAAAAATATGTTAGCGAGTATCATGTGAGACGTGGTCATCAAAGAGGTGACCATAAGAAGATTGCATGATTTTCCACCCAAACTCTCTTAGTGCAGATCTACGTTTGGGATATGATCCATAGTAAAGGATTCTGGTGCATTTGATTTCTGATCTTTATATATACTGATTTTAAGGTGACAATGGATCTTCAGATTGACAAAAATATGCCCCAAAACATTTTTTTCTTTCAGAAAATGATTCTGCAACTCATCAGCTTTAAATTTAAAAAAAAGCATGTTGATTCGATCATTATTAACCGAGTTATAAGTAATTTTTTCAAACGTAAACAATGGAAATGTTAGTAAAATTAAAACTTTAAATGTCATTTCCTCAAAACAAGTTTTCATGTCATTTCGGTAAGTTCAAATTGTTCCATGCGTCATAATTTTTCTTGAATTTTAATAAAATTTCATAAAATGATTATTTATATATGTTGGAATAAAACTGAGTAATCAATTCATTATACTGTTTTAAAACAACTTAAAATTTTAACAGTAAAAAATTTTTTTCGATAAAATTTTGCATAAAATGACCTACTTTTATCGATTTCTTTTCTAGTTTTTATAAATATGACTGTAAATCAAATATTGCTACGAACTTTTATTATAACTATATAAAACTAGCTTAAGAGAGAAAATTAGATATCTGAGTCAAAAATTAATGCGCATGGAGCATTTTTAAATAGAGTAATTAGCAAACTGATTTTAATTAATATCTTAATTAATGCGAATTAATGCGCATTTTAAATTAATATCTTAATAATGCGCAAAAATTAATGCGCATGGAGCATTTTAAATAGAGTAATTAACAAACTGATTTTAGTTAATATTATCTCCAATTAAAAATATTCTGATTTTTTTAATTTAGAATTTCCATCTCTAAACAACACTGTATAAGTATACAAAATTTCATAGCAATGGTTGATAAATAAATAAAAAAAATTTCATGGTCCATTGTCACCTTAATGGAAAAATAAATAAGTGAGAATTGTGTGAGATATGAGTTCAATAGAGTGGTGCTCATAAGAAGTTGCATGATTTTCAACCAAAATTCTCTTCAGGCATCGAAAAATAGTAAGGGAAAATGTCTATTCTGGCCCTTTCTAAAGACAAGTTTAAATTGTAAAAAAAATATAAGGAGCTTGCTGTAAGAATGTGGTTATTATAAATCGGTTCAATGGAAGTTAAATAATTTTCGACCGAGAAATTAGATTGCCTCTCTCTTCCTTAGAATAAAACACTATTGTTATGGGATACAGAAATGTTTATAAAGGCTTTTTATTTCCTCAGCTTACTTGAAGTATGCTTCATATAAATTAAACTCAAACTACCAGCTTCTGTAATGAATACAATTCTAAATACAACATTTTAATGCTGAAAAACCAACACTAGACTGCTGTACATTAGTACTACAAGTCTATATCACATTGAAATTTTTATGATTAGCCAAATTTTAAAGGATTTACCTACAGTTCCTTGAAATGCATCTTTATGAAATTCCTTTGTTATAATTTCATTAAACTCTCTTCAGTCTGTTTAATGTGGATTGACAATTGCGAAGATATTTTTCTACTAATAAAATTTGCCCTAAAATATTTTTTTATCTCTTTAAAGCAATTAAAAGTTTATAAGAAAACTATTTATAATTCCTGAACAAAAAATTATATTGAGTCTTGTTCTTTGCACAAAAATATGTAAATAAAGCAATTGGCTGGAGTAGTTATATCATAAACAAAACATGCTCAAATCTTGAATTATGAAATCTTTAAAAATAAAACTTTAGTTTTTTTTTAAGAATTTTAATAAGCATAATGCAATTAATATAGATATCCATTTTATAGAAAAATAAGCCCTACAAAATATGTACAAATAAAAAACAGATTTTATTTTGTGTAAATCTCCCAAATGATCTGAAAATGTAACTAAGTGCTTAAAATATTGTACTAAGTTGTTAAAGATGGTGAACACTATTCTCGACTCAGCTGCAACTCGTTTTTAAATGAGAGCAAAATCACGAATGACTACAGTAAGAGATGGAGTCGTTACGAAGATTTTTGGGAACAATGACGTAGGAAGAAGGGAGTAAAAAATTTTGACGTCCTTAGAGAAGTTAGAAATCTTCACAGGGAAAGCATTTTTATCAATGTCAGATGAACTTGTTTTAAATTCCCTGCTCTGTAGAAAATTGGATATTACTAAATACATTGTTAGTTGATCAGTAAAATTTTATTTTGTTCAATTTATATGTCCTACTCACTGTAATAATATACTATTTAAATATTAGATGTGTATCTTTTCTACTCTATTTCTTGGAATATTTCTTTTTTCCTTAGATATCAGCAGTTGTTACTGCGGGTTTTTTACTATTTCTTCAAACCAATTCTTGAATGGATTTCCACAGAAATTTTGCCAAGGGAGAAATCCTTGGCTTGATAGCCTCTACTTTTTCAAAGGTACCAATCCCATAATGAAAAACTTTTAAGTAGTATTTAGAAACATGAATGGTAATAAAGTAATTTTGTGGGTTTCATTAATGCACAGATTTGCATAGTAAAAATTCATTTTTTTTAATTTGTAGGTTCTACACTTTGTAATTAACATGCTATTTAAAAGCTATATGTGTATATTTTCTACTCTAATCTTGGGGTATTTCTTTTTTACTTAGTTATCAAGCAGTTGTTACTGCCGGTTTCCTACTATTTCCTGAAACCAATTCTTGAATTGATTTCCGCAGAAATTTTACCAAGGGAGAAATCCTTTGCGTCATAATATCTATTTTTTAAAGGTTCCAATCACATATGAATAACTTCTAAGTATTTAGAAACATGAATGGTAATAAATTCCTTTTGTGTGTTTATTAATGCACAAATTTGAATAGTAAAAATTTATTTTGTTTAATTTGTAGGTTCTACACACTGTAATTAACATGCTATTTAAAAGCTACATGTGTATATTTCCTACTCTATTCTTGGGGTATTTCTTGTATCCTTAGTTATCTAACAGTTTTAACTGCGAATTTCCATTTATGTCTTAAAACCATTTCTTGAATGGATTTCTGCAGAAATTTTGCCAAGGGAGAAATCCTTTGCGTGATAGTATCTATTTTTTTAAACGGTTCCAATCACATAATGAAAATCTTCTCAGTATTTTGAAATATGAATGGGAATAAAGTCTGTTTATGTGTTTCATTAATGCATAAATTTGAGTAGTAAGAACTTATTTTGTTTAATTTAAAGGTTCTAGACACTGTAATTATCATGCTATTTAAAAGCTATAAGTGTATATTTTCTACTCTATTTCTTAGGATACTTCATTTTTTCTTAGTTATCAAGCAGTTTTAACTGCAGATTTCCATCTATGCCTAAAACCATTTCTTGAATGGATTTCCAAAGACATTTTACCAAGGGAGAAATCCTAGGCATGATAACATATATTTTTGTAAAGGTTCCAATCACATAATGAAAAACCTTCTAAGTATTTAGAAACAAGAATGGTAATAAAGTCATTTTTTGTTTTTCATTAATGCCGAAATTTGAATAGTAAAAACCTATTTTGTTTGATTGTAGGTTCTACACACTGTAATAAGCATGCTATTTAAAAGCTATATTTGCATATTTTCTAATCTGTCTCTTCTGATATATATATATATATATATATATATACATATTTTACATATTAAGTAGTTTCCTATGCGTATTTCCTGCCATGAGTAAAAACCCATTTCTTGGAAGGATTTCCACAGAAAAATTTGCCATGGAAGAAATCCTTGTGAAGATAACGTCTTTTTTTGCTTAATGGTTCCGATCACACAGTTAAAATCTTTTCAGTATTCAGAACCAAGAATGGGAATCGTTCTGCGCGTTGCACTAATGCACAAATTGAGGAAACTGTAAAATTTAAATTCATGGATTAGTAAAACTTCAAAAATATGATTTTATCAGAAGCCTGGCCATAGAAATTAAATTTGAATTTGCAGGGTTCTAGCGTAAGCATGGAGAGAAATTCGACATCCCGTAGCACAATTTTTGGATTTTATCCAACATTAAGTAAAACTGTTTGGCTTAGCTGTAAAAAATATTATAATATTAGTAGCACATACAATAAGGTAGAAAATAGAAATAGGATAGTGAAACAAGTTTTTCATATGTTTTCCTCTGTTTTCAAAAAAAGTTCAGAATTTTGAGTAATATTCGCTTGTTCTTGAAATCAAGAACATGAAATTTCCAATCTGCTTTGAACTTGTGTGTAGGGAAAAAACACTGAAGTGTTTGAAGGAATCATAAAAATTCAGTCAGATTATAGACCGAGTTCAGGGAAATGTCTTTCCGTTCACAAAAGCATACCAAAATTAGGCAATAACTTGTGATTGAGGTTATTTTAATGCTAGGAATATGTACAAAACAAAATTAATTTCTTTCTCAGTCGAATATCAAAAAGTATAGAAGTGAGTAACCTTACTTTTTCTTCGGTAAGTAGAATGTAGGATAACTTTGTAGCATACTTTGTAACTGCACTTCCTTTGCCTATCTCCTAAGTCAGAACATGCGGACATTTCGAAAATCTATGAGAATAAATGTAGCATAAAGAGTAAAATTTTAATACAGTCGAACCCCGTTATAACGAACTCGGTATATAACGAAATCATGGATATAACGAACGAAAATTTTGGTCCCGTCGTTTTCCTATTGTACATAATTTAATTAGTATTGTGTCAGTTTAATGTAATTGATTTTAGTCAATTTAATTCATTAATGATCATATTTAATATTTTTATCATTTTTAATACATCATTATTGAATACACATTGCAACTAATGAGTTATACATTTTGTGAACTGTAACACTTCTCTCAACGGTTTGGATATGGCGAACCACAGGATAAAGCGAACAAAACCCTTGGTCTCTTGAAGTTCATTATAACGGGGTTCGACTGTATTGTTCTTTTGCCTATGTCTTAAGTCACCGTCCATGTGGACACTTTGTAAGTCCTAGCTTTATAATCTGAACTTATATGAGAAAAAAATTACCTGAAATAATTTTAATCTTGAAGGAACTGCGTCGATCTTTTAATATAGATGGCTGCGTATTAAGGTAGTCATACATGTAGAGGAAAATTCTTGAGGTCTTGAATGCGCAGTCCAAACCTTGAGGATTTCCCAGTCGTGTGTGGGGAAGCCTTGAGACCTGTGGTGGACTGTACAGTTCCTAGAAAATCCGATTGAAATGTGTGCGCGTGTCTGCGCGAAGGTTCAATTGAGGAAATCTTCAAGGAAATCCTGCAGACCTTTTTCCTTGAGGATTCCCTGCCCTTGTATGACCACCTTAATACTAGATATCTTCCTTGAACAGTACCATTATAAATTCAAAGTCTTAGAAATATGTTGATCCATTGCAATAAAAAGCATGATGACTATTTCCACCTTCCTCTACTGGCATCAAAAGTCAATTTTAATAAAACTGTATGCTATTTTTGTAGAATATATTTAAATGTTGTGACAGAAAATCCTCAGAAGAACATATGGGACATCAGGTGGTGTAGCAAATATATGAATGAGGAATTTCCATACTTTTCTTTGTCTTAAGTATGGTCTTTATCTCCGAATATATAAACCACTGGGGATATCTCGTTTGGCAAGAAAACCATTAAACTGGGATATTGATCGAACATCATGCAAAGACAGAAAAATATTGACAGGAAATTGTATGTATTACAGTCCACAGACCTAAAGATCTTTGAAATTGAGACTTTGACACTGGAAAGAGGGTAAGTGCCAAAATTTCCGAAAAGTATTTTTTCACTGATACAAAGGTTTGTCCCAAGGCTAATGGCGTTGAAAATAAGGTAAGTGCCTAGATCAGAACTAAACCAAACTAGCTAGGCATTTATCTTCTTTTCAACGCCGTTAGCCTTGGAACAAATCCTTGTATCACTGAAACAAAACTTCTCGGAAATTTTGGCACCTACCCTCTTTTCACTGTCAACGCCTCAAATGTTTGGTCCGTCGTAGAAATTGAATAATCAATATGACATTTTCTATCTCCTCTTTTAAGACTCTATATTCAAAAGTTAATTTTCTGCAAAGATATGTAATATTGTAAAAGACTCTATTGCCAAGTTGTGACAGATAGTTCTCTGATGAAAGAGTATTCGCAAAGCAAGAATAAAGTTATTTAGCTTCAGAAATATTTCTCCTGGTTTGCTTCACCCTAACATAGGATATCGATTATATCTCGACAGACGAGCAAATAGATAGATTGCGTGGCTGATTGGACGCCATGTAGAAAGAGATAGAGCGAAAGTGAGAAATCTAACAGTATCGCCGATATTCATTACGCCAACATAAATTAATAGCTTTTCTCAGTAAATAAATAAATATTCGAAGATAAATAAGTTAACTACATAATCTTAAGTCTGCCCCTCTCTCTCTCTCACTGCTGATTAATGGTCAGCTACTGCCTAACGTTCCGATTAAAATTTCTCGCCATATCGCGCTAATCGATTATTTTCGATATCTTTACGGCCGATACATTCTTAATCAACTTCGTTTCGTCATCAGATTAAGCGATTAACACATTTCTGCAGACGGCGCTAACTAACCGGAAAAGATTCATAGCTTTTAATGGTGCTCGTTATCTTCTTCAATTCCGATAAGGACGTCTGATTAGACATTAATCCAAATAATTATTTCGATCTATTTGCATTGAGATTTAAGGCGAACGGAGTTGCATAAATAACAAGAAAAAAGGGCGTCTTAGTTAAGTCACGCTATGAAATGGCTGGGAAAAAAAGAAGCGTAGATGGAACTGAAGATAAAATTTTCTACTCTATGGATGATAATTATAGAAATGATAATCGTGTAAATGATAATTTCACGAAAACGTTGAAAATTTAGGAAAAGTAAAATGCAATGGATGAGAGTGATTAAAAAAGGAAATTACACTAAGGGAGATAATTATTGTGAATAACTGTAACGGTAATAAGATTTGCTACTTAATTGTTTCAAGAATGTATCCATTGAGTACTCTACGTGAAATTACCATAAATGGGATTTAAAAAAATGTTATATGATAAAAAGGCATAAATATCTTTATATAATTAGCCCTTACTTCAATATGAATCTCAATAATTAACAAAAATGTGCATTGAAGAAATTTACGCAAATACTTTTGATTCAATTTTATGCCATTCAAAAAAGTCAGAAATTCGGCAGAAAATATACGATAAATTTATATTTAAGAGAATATTTTAACATCATTCCCGGTACAAAAATTTCATGCTAGGAGATGACATTTCAGATTTTATAAATGAAGATATAAATGTATTCTGAAATTATACCAAATTTTTGATAAAGTGAAATAGACATGACAGCTTCTAACAATAAATGGAGAATCATTATGTAAAAGCGTAAAATACAAAAGAAAATTGAGGTAAAATGTTTAAAAAAATATGTGCTTTAAACTTAGTTTTACAAGGTTTACATTCAGAAAAATAAAAAGTTTCCTTTTGGTTTACTCGCAAGTCAAAAATGTATATTTTTGATCGTTACCAAATGTTGTTGTTGTTGTTCCTTCTAATGACCCCTGGCTGGAATTTCCAAACTAGGTCCATAGACAGAACCTGATTTTCCATTAGGTCTGGTAGGCCCGAGCCTAGAGCCCCCGGCCTACCAGAAACCCCAGAAACCAGACCCCCACCCCCAAAAAAATTATTTTTAAAAAAAATTCCCAGTTCAATTTTTTTTAATTTTTCCTTTTTTAAATAGCATTTTTTTATATATCCTTTCAAATTTGATTGATTGGTTCAATATGTATAGTTATATGTATAGTTCATCTTATGTATGTTATAATGTATATAAGGGATTAATAAGTTTTTCTGGTTGTATTGTATTGGTGTTTTAATGATGAAGTTAATATGTTGTATTGCTTTTTGTTATTTGATAATGTTCTAGTCTTCTCTGCTTCAAATAGCCAATTCTTCGCAAAATGATACTTTCACAATGATTCATGATCATTTTTTTGTGTGTCAATTTTGGAAATTTTAAGCCCACATCAGTGTTAGTGGGGCCCCATCCCTGTTGTGCCTATAGTCAAGAATTTTCTAAATCGTTCCCTGTCCATAGAGGCTTCGGACTGACATGTGCGGCTCCGGTTTTATACAGCAACACAGGGGTCGGAGCCCATCTAGTTGCCACCTCAGCTAGTTGCCACCTCAGTTTTGACAGATCATAACCCCATTGGCGATATCTGGGGGATCGTACACAATGCATGCAATGTTGAGATTTAAGAAAACACCTCAAGGTCCGTGCACCATGCATTGCTTAATAATTTCGAAAAGTTGAGGGTCATCCTCCTTATTTCTAATTTCAGCACAAATTAATGAGCCGACATCTTTAAATAAACGTATTTTATAAATGTTTTGAACTATGAGGAAAATGTGTGCATGAGGTAGACCTCTCATTTGAAATTCGATGACGCAAACATATGGAATAACTACCGCCAATATATACTTGTTTAGAAGATCATCTATAACAAAAGATACGATAAATTAAAGAAACGAAAAGAAAAAGGGAATTATCGGGAAACCTTTTCAAGCCCTCATTAGAAAAGAAAAACAGTGTTCCAACTTTCCTTTCTAAGTTTTACTTTTTAATTTTCTTTGTAGATCAACAAATAGGTGTTTTGATATGTAGTAAATAGGCATTTTTTAGTGTGTGTAACGTATATTGTATTCGATGGTGCTATCGAGTAGCAGAGCAAAACTGATCATCTTAACCGTATCACGTTGCCGTATCGTTGCACCCAGGGAAAGAACTCTAAGGCCAAAATTTTAACTACCATTTTCAAACAAACAATACAATGTGCAATTCTAAATTAACATTCCGTCAGAAGCGGATAACTTAATCTTTAAAATTGTACCTTATTTATCGAATTTGGTTAACTACGAAGAGAGATAAAGGGCTCGCCAAAAATATCCCATTCTAAAAATAATATAAAGTATTCTTGTCTGTGTATGTCAGATCTGTAACACAGGGACAAAATAATTCATATGGCAATGCAAATATTGCACCATAAATGCATGTAATCATATCAAATTTTGCAACACTATATCAAGCATTTAATGTCTTAGCTTGAAAACCCATCCAGTTGTGTGTATTCAGATGTAAATATTTTAGCAGTAATTGTGATCTAGGTTATAATTTGAACATAATTCTTAGCCTAGTGTTAGTTCTCTTACATACACAGTTTTCTAACATAAGGACAAAATGACAGTTCATAGGTTAATGCAGATATTGTATCATCACGTAATGCTTGTAATCGTTTCAAAATTTCCAACTCTAGTATATTAATCATTTAATGTCTTTAGTTGAAAACCTCTCCGGTTGTGTATAATCTAATGCAAATACTTCAGCATTGGAGCAATATAATAGCTCACAGAATGTTCCCTGCATTGTAAAATCACCTAAATAATTATAACCTCTGTTATCATATGAAAATCGTTCTTCACTGTCTGTGTCGGTTCTCTAACGTAGACAGAACTCTAACAAAGGGACAGAATAAGTGTTCATATGCTAACGCAGATATTGTACCATATATAGAGAATAGCATACTTCTACCCAGACTTGGGTGTATATAATTTGAAGTGGCACTCTAAATGAATTTGATACAAACACAGTTTATACACGAAACAATGTTTATTGAATTCTTTGCACATATAGAATTTGCTTTTACAGCAATTAGCATACGAACTACTTGTACGGAATATATATATTAGCATTCAATAAAAATACACTTTGCCATACTCACAAACCAGCAGAGAGTCAAACCAGCAGTTCTGCTACGTAAACTTTGGGCCTGCTAAGCACAAGCGCCGGTTAACACCTGGAACTGCTTACCTCGTAGCTCCCTCTCGCTTATCTATCAACTTTTACAACACCTTTTTCAACCTTTGTATTAATCAAGCTGCTTGGTATTTATACCAAGCGCGTATGCCGAAATTAGCATATCTCAAGCAGCTTCTTTAATTCATTCACTCAAAAGTTCGATTCTTGTGAATTGAATCTTATGTATACCTTACACATAATGTAAATTCTTGTAATCGTATCAAAATTTTCAACCCTACCTGAAGAATTTAAAGTCACTATTTAAAACCCATACAGTTATGTTTATTCAAAAGCAAATATTTTAGCATTGAAACGATATAATAGCTTACGATATCCTTTACATTGTCAGACCATTTAAATATCTATAACTTTTTGGATTTTTGTAATTAGCTGTCAAACTCCTAATGTGTACAATGTTCATTTGAACACCAACTAGGCTTTGTATTCCACATTTAGTTTCTATAACCATGGAACAAATAATAATTTATGGGAGGGCTCGAGGTAGCCTAGTTGTAGCTTATCGGGTTTTGGTGTTGAGGGTACTCGGATAGAACCCCGGCGAGATCCATTAGATACCTACGTATCCAGCTGAATATGGACACGTTATATCGGTAGACTGTAAAGTCCCTCTATGAGGTCAGAGAGGGTGAAATAGGGTATGATCCCTCCAGAATTTACCCCGAAAGATTATCTGTCAAAATTGAGGTAGCGCCTTGTTATATCGGATTCCGACCCTTGTGGAGTCATTATAAACTGGAGCCGAACCCCTCTGCCCGCTAGTCTATATGGACCTGATCTGGAATAAAAATTCCAGCCTGGGGGCAATTTTACGGGACAATTTAAGGGATATTATAATAAAATATCTATCCAGATATTCTCATTCTAAGAGATTTACGGGATCTTCTGTTGAACTCTTTACTTGAACGATGACTGACAGTAAAATTGTGGATGACTAATACTTAATGATCAATTCTTCAATTCCACAATAAATTAAAAAGGGGCTGGCTACGTGTTTCGATCTGGTTAGTAGTGCATCATCAAGCTGAGGGGCATTGGTGTTATTGTCGTAATGAACAATCCCTGTCACATTCTTAATTACATCGTTCATTTGAACATCCAGTTGGCTTTCTATTTCACATTGAATTACTCTAAGACTGGGACTATAATATTTAAGGTATATTACAATAAAGTATTTATATCTATTTTAACAACCCGAATAGATTTAGGGGATCTTCTGTCGAACTCTTTACTTGAACGATGACTTGAACGATGACGTAGCCGCTCCCTTTTTAATTTATTATGGAATTGAATAAGTGTTCATTACATGTCTGTTCTTGAAGATCCATCTAGCAGTATTAAGATCAGTATTCTAACAGTGGAATAAAAAATGGTTATCACTGATATTTTATCTAACACATTTCATTGTATTTCATTATTTAAGTATTCGAAATATATTAGCCTTATATTAAGGCTGATGTGTACTAAATCTATTGGATTTACTCACCTCAATGTTAACCTATGGAGAAAATTTGTCTACTATTTACAGCTATAAATGCTGAAAATCCAATAGAAAATGGTTTTTTTCAGACAGTCTGAACTTTTCTGCAGATTGAAAAAGGATTCATTTTATAAATTTCGACCACCAAAGGAATTTATGAGCGTTTAAAACACACTATACCAGATTTTCCCCACGAATAATTTAAATTTAAAAACATTATTTGCATTCTATTAAACAAAAAATGCCCCAAGATGTAAAATTTCTTTATTACGGAGTACATTTTTTTAAAATCTTTAAATCCAAGTCGGCAACGCTTGAACAAATTTTCTCCATAGGTAAACATTGGGATGAGCGAATCCAATAGGGCTAGTACACAGCACTCTTAATGCTTATTGTACTAATTTTGGTCAACTTCTGAAAAAATGAATTTTCCATTTGATGTATACAGACGTATATAATCTAACATTACGACAATTCAAAGGTTCACATAATATAAACATAATATTTTATTCTGAATGTCAATAAACTTTCTCATATCGACAAAACCTACCAAAGTATAGATTTGTAGTTTCAAATAAACGAAAATGTGTAACACTATATGCACATTACCTGTTTCATGAAGACCCAAATATCATGATTTTTTTTAACAATTACTTCTTACATGCACTTGAAATTAAATTGCAATTCTTTTTTAAACTTGATATTTGCTGTCCCCCCATTGTAAAAATTTCCAGAGTTAAAATTTTCATTATAGAATATTGTTTCATTTAACACTACAAAGACGGCTGCCGTCATTTTGACGGTTTCGGACATACTATTGAACATTGTGTCTGTATTTATGTCCTCGGGCTCTTGAAATTTTACGATTTTTTCTAATTTTACGTGAATATGCACACGCATTTACAAAATTATATTCGATAGTAAAGGGGAGGAGAAAGTTGTATACCTACTAAGTCTACTAAGTTGTATACCTAAGAGTTGTATACCTACTAAGACTGAAGGCATCAACTTGATGGCAATATAGAAAACAGGCAGAAATATTTAAAATAATGACGGGAAATTGTAGTTACTTTTCGTGTGTACCCTCTTTTGCAAGTAACAGAAATATTGGCTCTTCGGAAATATTAATATTGAAAAACAAAGACTGTACAAACCATGCATATATTTTCCGGATAAACCATACCAGGTTGTCAGCTCGGCATACGTGCATAAAAATATATCTAAATATATACTAATTTATTATATATTGGTATGAAATAGTTGAAAATTTGAAGTATTTAACCATGTAAAAAATAAAATATTTTAATTTCTTGATTTTGTTTTTAACCGTCAAAATGACGGCGTTCAGTCTTTTTAGCAAAATAAAAAACAGTCTTTCTAGTGTTAAAAGCTTAAAATTGTAAAGTTCGATTCTCTAGGTTATAGAAAAGAGATAAAACGTATACACTATTATCAGATTTGTTATTTGACGTAATGTGTATTAAATTTAAAAAAAAAATTATATACGTTCTGTAAACATAATGACTTAAATCCATAAATACCTCTGAAAATCTATTGTAGAAATTTGAGAGCTCTCATGTATATAGGAAGTTTTTAGTATGACAAACAATATTTTAGTCGAACAAAAACAATGAATAGTTATTATTCATGAGTATTAACTAATGTTCGACGCATGTGAAAAAGCTAATAACATATATCATTCATGGTGCCTTAAAAGATTAACATGAACTCACTAAATGAATTATTTTAATCATTGAAATTCATTACAGTAGATTACAGTTGCTTAATTTCTTATACCCTTCGAGACACTATGGAGGGAGATTTCGATTAAAATTTCCCTCACTTTAGCCGTAATCGATTAATCGATTCCTCTGTTGGGGGATGAGCACGCATGGTAATCAACATCTCCAAACCACTGGATTAAGTGATTAATGCTGTCTTAAATGAAGAACCTACCGCCCGAGAAGGATTACGTTTTGTTAATTGTCTTCGTGACCTATCCCAGCATGCTGGGTGGAAGCATCTGATTGGATGTTAATGCGTCAAGTTGAGAGATAATTCCATTGTGACTGTAATCATTTGCAGAAAATGAATGGGGGATATTTGAAATCCACGAATTTCGCAGCTTTCTGCGCCGAGTTGGTAGTTATTGCCGCCTCGTTGTTGGTTAATAACTTTCACGGCGTAATTATGCCGCGTTTAAAAAGATTGATCTGCACCGTGCAGAATACAATTGGACCAAAGTTGCCCAATATTCAGTGGAGATAATTTAATTACGGCCGGGCAGAACTTTCGCGCTACGTTTCATCTTTAATTAAAATACTTAATTGGATTTTTGCGATCATAAAAGGATTCGGTTATGAAATGTTATAATTAAATCAAATTAAACTAAAATGCACTCGTAAGCAGGAATTTGCCCGCTTGAATACGGAAATCTTTTACCGACTTACATCGTTTGAATAAATGTTTCGTAAATGGGGCAAAATGATTCACAAAAGAGTAAATCAATGTAAAATGTCAACTTTAAATACAGTCAATAAAGTGAATTTAGAATTATGCCTTTTAATCTAATGGAATGGATTCAGAACAGTAAAAGCTCAAGAATCCTTCTGCATGTGAAACATTTTGAGGACCTATTGTAACTGATCTACAAGCAAGAAAATCTCATGTACAATTTTAAACTGTTAAGCCTCTAACAGACTCTACGTTATCTAAAAACAACAGATATTTGTACAAAATATTATAAGGGTTTGGTTGGTTGATAGTTGATTGGTTGATTGGCTGGTAACTCAAACCCACAGACTATGATACAGAACGCTAGCGTCCTAGCCATTTTGCCGTTGAATGATAGAGTTTAATATTATAGAAATACATATATAGTAAGATGAAAAGTTTCGGATCTTATTTTTTCTGTATATATATATTATATATATACACACAATAAGAATATACACAAAACTTATCTTTATTTTAGCACAAAAGACACATAGAGATACATAGAGATTTATATGAAAAAGCTGTGCCAAATAACATGTTAAACATTCATTCTTCAATTATCACAGAATACATACATTATATATATATATATATATATATATATATATTGTAAATATAATATATTATATTATATATAATATATATATATAATATATTATATATTATATCAATAAAGAATATACACAAAACTTATCTTTATTTTAACAGAAAAGACACATAGAGACACGTAGAGATTTATTAAAAAAGCTGTGCCAAATAACATGTTAAACAATTCATTCTTCAGTTATCACAGGATACATACATATATATATATATATATATATAATTATAAAGAATATCACAAAACATCTTTATCTTACCACAAAAGACACATAGATTATATTAAAAAATTGTGTGAAATAACATGCTAAACAATTCATTCTTCAATTATCACAGAATAATAGGAAATGCTCAGGGCATATTTTCAAGAATAGGAATCTGTTCTAGCGATACGCGAAGAAATTATTTTTAGGAATAACTTGTTATGGAATGACAGTGTATATTTCTTGTGGTCTGAGAATAGATAAAAACTTAAATATACATTGCAAAAATTCATTTTACGAGGGGAAAATTTCATTACGTCTATTGAAGAAAATTTTTAAAGCTTCCATTCAAAGGTTTTTTTATTACATTCATTGCGTTTTATATAAGCTAAAAACTTTTCGAAGTGTGAAGGTTGAAAAAGAAAATTATTTTAGAATTGATCGTTACTCAAGGAAAGTATCTTTAATAATTCTACAGAACTGGAATATAATAGGATATGCAATATTGTAAGTTAATTTATTTCGAGAAATATGCTATACTCATTTTAAAGCTATTGCATAAAAAGGTATACCTTTTATGCAATAGCTTTAAATGGAGTATAGCTAAAAAGGTCAACCTTTGTCATATTCACTATGTATGTATACGTTTGTTATTATGTATTAAGGTCAAAAGGGGATACATGTAAAGAGAAGGCAAATTTCTGTTCTTATACAAGGCACGTTTGGTTAAATTGTCATAACCACGTTCTAACTTGACTCAATATCTGCAGAGGTTTCTTGTAATTTTAGTTGAGATATTTGTTAATATTTGTAAAGTTTTTGTGTTAAAAAGTGTTCGATAAATTCCTTTTGAAAAGGACTGGAAAGAAATCCTAATTTGAGAACAATTCAGCTAATACTGAAGAAGAAACAATATCGAGGTAGCTACAGAATTGTCTATGAACCAGTTATGATGTTTATGTGAAGGTATTCACAAGAGAGGTTCAAGCTAGAGGTCTATTA
Organism: Dolomedes plantarius; assembly: GCA_907164885.2. NCBI lineage: Eukaryota > Metazoa > Arthropoda > Arachnida > Araneae > Dolomedidae > Dolomedes > Dolomedes plantarius. The sequence goes on along the minus strand of OU015490.1, from coordinate 199,005,948 downwards.
CAATTACCCCATAAAGTTTTCCGAATGGAGGAAATGTAAATAAGATTTTCGGAATTTACTGAGTGTTGTTATTGAACCCTTCAGCGGGCATGCTAATTTGTTGGAACACCACAACAGGCGCGCGTGGCACAAAGTGCAACGTCCTCTTTCAACCTTATTGTTTCATTATTAATATTTTTTTTCCAAATTGAAAATAACAATTCTGCGATTTTGACAAGGTATAAAATGCTGATAATATTCAGATATATTTATAATTAAAGGCCAAAGAATGCAGATACAGTCACCTTATTTCAAACTGTCCTGTTTATTGGATCTGAGGACAACTTGCGAATGGATTCCTATTATGTCCAGAACCTAAAAATAATGAGATTGCCCATCGTGATATGCGGGATATCTTGCAACATCTGCATATTGGATCGACTACATCAACTCCTGCTTTTGTCGTATTGTAATCCAGCATAATCACTGGTTTACCACGGTTAAATCACGACTAGCAATGAATGGAGATAGGAATACGAGGGTCAGAAAATCAGATCTGCATTAGAAAGGCTGTAGTTATAAATAGAAACTGCTTAGAACATTCAAACCTTACATGTAAAACAAACTATTAAAAATTGCGAAAATGTTGCACTTTAGACAATTGTGCCCGCTGAAGGGTTGATAATAATTTACTAAATATAATTCTAGCAGCACCATTTTATAATTCAATAATATAAATATAAATAGTTGTACCTAGTAAGTGATTCTGGATTATTTGGATCATATTACTACCAAAGAGGATGTAACAGAGAAGCCGGTATGTGGAAAATCAAACTCAATTACTCACAAGTTTAGGAATTTATGGAGTGCATAGAAGTGTTATTTTATTTTTCATCGACATTAAAGGTAGAAAAGTTCTATTAATAGAGTTGACGCTGGCTGTCCTGCATCATTATCGCATCATGATGAAATAGACTTAATTAAGATAACGAGTGGACCAAGCCTGCCCGAGATGTGGAGATAGAGTGGGTAGATGAGGTAGAATTGGTGTGATGAATTGCTTGAGCTCGAATGGGGGTCCGTGCAATAAATATGATATTAATATCATATTGTTATAAATATGATATTGTTAATATTGTTGCTGAATATGTTAGATAAAAAGAATTCAAAAACACCATTTACGGAAGGTGTTAAAGGGACTGACTGGTACAACTGCGTCTTACAGTGCCATCCTATTTTAGAATTATTTAGACCCTATATTTTTGGGGAATATGTTAGAGCAAAAGTTGTTGGGGAATATATTGTTGGGGATATGTTGTTGGAATATGTTAGAGGCAAAATAGTTTGAGAATTGTTTAGAGCAAAAAAAAATTTTAAATCACCATTTAAGGAGGGGAGTTACAGGATCCGATAGGAAATATTGCTTCTTACAGCGCCAGTCCTATTTTAGAGTTATTATAACCCCTATATTGTTGGGGAATATGTTGTTGGGATATGTTGTTGGGTCCCATATTGTTGGGGGAATGTGTTAGAGCAAAAGTTGTTGGGGAATATATTGTTGAGGATATGTTGTTGGAATATGTTAGAACAAAATATTTTTGGAGAATGTGTTAGAGCAAAAAAATTTCAAATACCATTTAAGGAGGTTGTTTACAGTAACTGATTGGTGCTATGATTCTTACAGCTCCATCCGATTTTAGAATTATTGAGACCCCTATATTGTTGGGGAACATATTGTTGGAGAATTATTGTTGGGGATATGTTGTTGTGTCCCGATATTGTTGGGAATATGTTAGAGCAAAATATTGTTGAAGAATATGTTAGAGAAAAAACATTTCAAATCACCATTTAAGGAAGGTGTTACAGAACTGATTGGTACTAGTGCTTCTTATAGCGCCATCCTATTTTAGAATTTTAAATAATTGTAAACAGGCTGTTGATTTTAAATCACATCATGAAGCAATGCAATGCCAACTGACTTATCAATTACTTCCAATTTGCATCCGTATTTTATTTAAACCTTAAAGGAAAACACTTGTTTACAACGACCCCAACAATGTAGGGGTCGTTGTAAACGGCTTTTATCACTTTATATATGCAACAGAATAAGAGAGGTTAAAATAATTGTTATTGACGATTATTATAATTTTAAGCACGATAATTTTTATAATATATAATATATTTTTAATATAATATGTCTAATAAATATTAAATATAGTAAATATTTTCATAAGTTAAAATATTTCGATCATACTTATGATGTTTACAATTACCCACATGATGCAATATGCAATGAGTTCACGTCTGAACAATTTCCTTCCTCAAAAGCGATGCACAAAACTAATTTTTGGGGCTTTTAATATAAATCTAGAGAAACATACTACTTTTCAGAGACAAACTAAAAGATTTCAGTGATTTTTGTCGTCTTTACATCAAATATCTCGTATTCTAATCATCCCACAATATTCACACATTTCACTGAACTGCTGATAGTGAATTATTCGAAAGCTTTCATATTGATGTGAGTTACAGAAAATTAAAAATAAATCTTGCAAGACAGGAAAAATCCAAACTTTAAGGCCCCTTAGATCCTTTAAATGATGTATGGAAAAAAGTAAAATTTTTCCTCACTGTAAGACTAGTGATCGCAAAGACTTTCTGTTAAGAAATTCGCAGTTGATCGTACCGTTATGGGGATATAATTTATAGGTTTCATTGAAACTTTTTGATAAATAAATAAATAAATAAATAAAGCTTTTGTTTGGGGGGTAGTTGTGAAAAGATTTTTATCAAGTTTTTTGTTTTATAATAAGAGAGTTTAAAATAACAGTTATTAAAAATTATTATAAGTTTAAACACAAGAAATTGTTTTTTAAAGTAAGAATATTTCGTTCATACATCTACTGTTTACAACTACTCCACATGACCCTATAAAGCAGTGGTTCTTAAAACATTCTGTTGATCAGGGGGACAACATGTCAAATAAATAAATAAATAAATAATTGATATGGGCAAGCTACAAATCAACCTTTTAGAGGCAAAAATAGTTGTATTTCTGACTAAACAAACTATTTGTGGACAAACAACTTTAGTATAAAGTTACCAACAAACTTAACACCAATAAGAAATTCACCGTAAAAGGAAAATTAACAGCAAACATAAAAGCCTATGAAAACTTAAAAATGGTTGAGGATTTTTCAGCTTGTATTTCTTTTACTAGCTGTAAAATAGCTGCGATGCTGCGAAAGGGCTGCATCACAAGTAAATTTATTAGAAATTTTTAACAGAACAAGGATTTTCGTTCACAAAACTCCAGAAAGCGGAAGAAATACAGGCATTTTTAGAATTTGAACAAAAATTGGTAACATCAAAATTGTTTGATCCCAGTTCAAATAATCTATAATACAGTATATTCCGGTTAATCAGACCATCCGCTAATTCGGACTGAATCCCGTCTTGTAACATCATAACCGGTTATTACGACCAAATGTTCGCGTCCCGATGTGGTCCGATTAACCGGAATAGACTGTATTTCGTTTGAAACGAAAAAAACTTTTTTTATTATTATTCCCGACCTTTTTTATTATTATTCCTGACTACTTCTTGGGTTCACTCGGATCACTAGAGGTCCGCGAACCACCGGTAAGGACACACTGTTATAATACAATGAATTAATTCCCACATAGTGTAATGGTAAGCGTTCTGAGCTGCCGCGCAGTGGGTTTGGGTTCAAATCCCGGGTAGGCTTCTGTGTTTCCGTGTCGTCCCCTCACAGGGAGCAGTGTTGGCTCACCTATCAGGTGCTCCCATAATAAATTAGCAATTAAATAGCTTTGAATAACAAAAGGTGAATGTCTAACGACAAGTGCCTTCGCCTTAGACAATGAATAAACAATGAATTAACTTATCTCCTTCAAAATAGAAAAAACTAAACTGCTGAATTCTCGATATGATGGTTGCACTCCAGGTCAGGCTTTCTGAAGCTGTGGTAAACAGGGGATTACGCTATTAAAGGACGCTTTTCTCTCGGATCTTATTGATCGGGGGGGGGGGAGAAGATTCGGAAAGGCGTTAATTGCGCGCGTGACCTATCCGAGCCCTCTGGATACTGGCGTCTCATCTCGTGTAATTGCGACATTTGCAGTGCAAGCGGAACGCTCCAAGACGAGAGCGTTTCAAGATCGCTTCCCGTCAATATCCAGGTCGGGTTGATTCGTTGGAGCAGATGCATTGTTTAGGAGGAATCAGGAGATATGTTAACAGTATTAGTGTGATTAGTGCTAGGTTGTTAATGTACTTTCGTTTTGCTGTAAAAGCGTATGCACGTATATTTATGAATGAGCAAAAAAAGGAACGAACACATACACACACATATGTATAAATAAATAAATATATATATATATATATATATATATATATATATATATATATATATATATATATATATATATATATATATATAATACTGGTCAAAAGTATTGCAAGTTTAAAAAATCTAACATTTTTCAAGAATAAGCCCCAGAAAATAGTATTTTTCAATGCAACTGGTATTTTTTATGTCAATATGTTAAATTAGTTTAAAGATAAGATATGATTAAATTATTGAACAAAAATAATTAATTAATTTTAGAAAAAAAAGCATACAAAAAATTTATAGGTTATCAGAAATCGTAACCCATTTTGGTTCCTTAGAATAAAATGAAATTAATAAATAATTTTAAGTTCTTCTGAGCAGAAAATATAATAAATGAGTGCAAGTGACCGAAAAGCATTTAATATGTTGTTGGGCCGCCTCTGGCTTTGATCACAACAGCCACTCTTTTAGGCATAGAATCCACAAGGTTTTGAAACTTCTTTCGGTATTTCACGGTGCCAAATTTTAATTACTGTTTCCTGAATCCCTCGGTTTGTTCTGGGATGATTTTGAGATATTTTTCTTCCAATTATACTACTTAAATTCTCAACAGAATTTAAATCTGGCGAGTTTCCTGGCTATAGGAGAACATTAATACCATGTTTTGCAAATTCAGCCTTAACCCAAAATAAGCATGTTTCGATTTAGAGTTTAGAATTGAACTCTAATGAAAGTTAATTTAATTTCTAAGTTTTTCTTGCCGTTTTCGATGTATTGCCGGGTGCTAGCTCTTGCTGAAATAACCATTTCTGCTTTGGGAACTTGTCATGAGCACTAGGGAGCAATCGATCCTTCAGCACACTAATATACAGGACACTCTTCGTAGTTCTCTGTACAAAATGGAGTCGTCCTTTTGACTAATATGGCATGCAACCCCACACCATTTGGCTGTGTTTGCTGTACGAACCAGGCAGTCTGGATTTCATGCAAAACCTAGCGTTGCAAAATCTTGTCTTTAAACTAATTTAACATATTAACATTATTGCATTGAAAAAATATTATTTTTTGGGGCTTATTCTTGAAAAAAAATTTAGATTTCTCAAACTTGAATTAATTTGGGCGAGTAATGTACAGCCAGGTTATGGCTGAATGGCTAGGGCGGTGGCATTCGGTTCAGAGCCTGTGGGATGAAATCCCACTGTTGACATATATGTTTGTAGCAGTTCGAAATCGGCTTTAAACTGTATGTCCCGGTCTAATTAGCCCTTGTGTAGCAAAAAGTTGACCGTAGCGCTTCGAACCAAATTATACATACACACACACACACACACATATATATATATATATATATGAATAAATTTTCCTCTGTCGCTAGTGCTTTGGTTTACAGTGTACGTCAAAATTCTTAACTTCATTTATTTTCTTTCTACTCGGAATTTCAACGCATCTCATGCAAGGAATAACACCAGAAATCCATCAGTCGTTAAACTTATAATACGTTTATCACTTTCTCCCTTTTAGTTCGGTGGCAAACTATGCGGAGCATGTCAACGACAGCTCCGAGAATTGCATTTCCTGTCAGTCATTCGTGCTCAGCCGCATTTAGCCTTGAATCACCAAATGACCGCTCAGAGCCGCTCACCGGTGACAATTCTGAACTTCCTTTACATGCATCAGCGCTGAGCAACCGTTCTTATGCCCCGTGTCTCGTAAGATTTCCCGTAACTATCTAACCAGTCACAAAAGAAAGGAAATATGTGACGTCATAATTATCTGCCTGAAGGAGGAGTCTCCTGAAAATAGAAACAAAGGTTTGTTTCCTAAAAGACAATGGATCATGAGACCCTCGTTGTGTGATTGGTTATTTCTGTGTGAGAGGGTTTAACATAATCCCTTGTTCGAGAGTGATTCTTATCAGGGATAATCTGTAAACATCTTCTCGTGAATAACTGTTTCGGAAAGAAACGTCATGGTTTGCTGGTTTAGTGTTGATAATGGGGGTCTACCCCTATTTGAGATATTGCTTGAAATTCTTGCTAGAAAGCGGTTATACACCTTCTTTGATTTTGAAACTATTTAGAGGTTAAGAAGCCCTTACTGATTTTTCCCACTCTCCCAAATATATTTATTTCTTGTTATTAATTATTTATTCAAGCTTGAAACTTTTAGTATTCATGCTAAAAATTACTGACCATCTTTCTACAACCACTCTCTCTCTCTCTCTCTCTCTCATCTCTCTCTCTCCTCTCTCTCTCTCTCTCTGTATATATATATATATATATATATATATATATATATATATATACATATATATATACAGTGCCGTAACTAGCCATTCATGTGCCATTGGCTAGAATTTGCACTTGAGCCCCTTAATTAATTAGGTTTAAGAAAATAATAACAAATACAGCATTTTGGGCCCCTCAGCTTGCAAGTGGGCCCTGGACGGGTGCCCCTGTTGCCCCTGCCTAGTTACGGTACTTTATATATATACGTATATATATATATATATAGTTTTTCAGTAGCGCACCCAGGATTTTTTCTTGGGGGGGGGCCGAGATGATGGATAAAAATATTTATAATGCAAAATCAATATTTCTACTTTTTTTTGAGGGGGGGGGCAGGGTCCCCTGGGTGCGCCACTGTATATATATATATATATATATATATATATATATATATATATATATATATATATATATATATATATATATAAACATGATTGTATTTTGTAATCAGACTTACAATCATAATATAGGTCTGATTTTACAGACCATACAATCATGTTGTCTATAGCTTATATATTTAACGTTATCGCTGGATTAATCATCATTTATAATTTAAAAATTTGTAAAATATCATGAAATTTTTAGGTTTCGTTTCCTATGGCGTGAAAAAATATAAATAAATATTTTCATTAGAAACTATTCAGAGGCTAACAATTATATATAAATTCTGTACCCTAAATTTCTATCTCTTTACTAAAACATTTTATTTATATGATTAAAATTGTAATTAAAGTTGTTATGCTTTAAAAAAAAATGGTTGCTCAAATCACGGATGCATAAAATACAACCCTCTTTTGTATATGTCTTACCAAACAGCAATCTAACATTGCTGTCAAATTTTATGTAATAATTTAAATCCATTTGAGGTGTGCTGAACGTGTATCACTCAGCTATTATTTCCGCTTGAATATCTTTTCATGATAGTTTATATGATTATAAGTAATGCCAATGGACTGAAATAATCATAATAATACTTAGAATAGGTAACGTGTTTTAGGAGGCACATTTCCTCTGCATTATCAACAAAAACTGGATTTCTTCGGAAATCATTAAAATTTCCACTTAAATTTAATATCATACCGGCTGAAATATATTCTCTAAAATTATTCCAGTTGAAAGAATTTTTTTTTCCTTATTCATTTCCTGTTGTAATAGTTTATCGATTTTTTCCAAATTTTAAAATCCAATATCTCATATTCTACTCGCTCAATAATGTTAAATATTTTTTTTCTTTGAAACACGTCTAGTGTAGGATTATGTAATACGAATGGTTCAAAAATTTAAATCAATAAATACGGGGATTTTAATAATGGATTTTAAAACCTAGCTGAAAGCGATTAGTAATTTCTGCTAAATTTGAAATCGAATCTCTCGTATTCTGTTAGTCCTGTAATGTTGAGTATATATTTTAGTTTCAAATGATGTAGAAATTTCATTGTTGAAAATTAACATAAAAATAAATCCCTTTTTCCATAAGACCTTTTAAAATCAAATTAAGAAATTTTATCAGATTGAAAAAAAAATTAAATTGAGTACAGGTAGCCCTCCTACAGCACTGCAACCTGTAACTCAGTTTCGCTCTAACACGATAAGATAAATTGCGGAAAACTTTGCACAACACTGTACTGCTATATCACTAGATAGCATGATTTTTGTTTAGCACATTTAAAAACAAAATTTCCTTAAAATAATGACGGGAAGAAATAATGAACTATAGTGGCTTCGCATGAAAATGTATAAACAAATTATAATTTGTTCATTTATGTCTTTATAAAATTAGAAGAAGGCCTAAGCTTAACTGAAAATTGAATCTTTTTAATAAATGCAGACCCTTCCGCTGAAAAAAGCCGAAAATTCTAAAGGGGGCTGAAAAATTGCCTATCACCATACCGTGAATCTACAATGACCTTGTAAGAACCAACAAATAAATCAAAATTACATATTTTTTAAAGAGGCTACAATGCGCAAAAATCTAAATGATGAAAAAGGTTGTGAAAGTGAGGGTGATGTCGTTCAATCGAAAAATTGTCCTCTTTTGATTGTACTCAGCAGTGATGAGGAAGAAATTTATTAAATTAAGGTCGCATTAAATGCAAATAATATTTTTTGTTTCTTCTTGTTTAGTGTTATACATACATTTATATTTTTAATAAAAATTAAGTTGCTTATATATAATTTTATAAAATGTTTGTTTTTAATAAGTTTTCAGAACGTAAACCCCCTTTTCTGAACTGTGTGATTTACCTGTACATGGATTTATCTTTCTTGAAAATTTTGGAGCTATTTACTTTAAAATACGCCATATTAAATCATTGTGTAAATGGTAGTATAAATTAACTGTATGAAAACTTAAGTGTACATACCTTATATGTTAACATAAAAAATTACATTTTCCTAAGATCTTTTATATCAAATTAAGAGATTTTTGTGATTTTTGGAAAAAAATTCTTTATCTCGATTTCAATTTATTTAATCTTAGAAAATTTTCTCTCTACGTTAGCCAAGAATGAAGCTATCATTTGCGGGACTGTAATATAAATCTAAAGAAACATACTGATTTTCTGAAAGAAACTAAGAATTTTTTGGGATTTTCGCAATGTTTAAAATTAAATATCACTCCAAAATACTGAACCATTTCTTGAAATGAAAAATATATATTTTTTAAACTTTTAATATTTCAGTAAATAACAGAACATTAGAAAAGTCAGACTTAACAAAATCTAGCATCTGCTAAAACTGCAAGCCTATAGTTCACTCAAATGATGTATGAATAAAAAGTGACATTTTTCCAAGCTATAAAGCTAGTAATCGCAAAGGCTTTTTGTCAAAAAGTTAGAAGTTGATCTTATCATTATTGGAATATAGTTTAGGGGTTTTATTGAATCTTTTTGAGAAATTTAAAAAGCAAAATTGAAGTGATAAGATATTTAACTTTTGCTTCCAATGAACTACTCCAATTTTCTATCATTTCTAGATAACTTACTTTCTTTTTCTTTCATTTATAGATCTTGACGTCTGTTTGTTGTTCACATTCTTTGAAATCTTGAAATATAAATGTAAAATTCATAAAACACAATTTGAGCAGGACTTTACAAGGAACTACATTCCACGTATTTCATCTCGAATGTACATTCTTATTTAAAATATATTTTTTTACCTGCCTGTCTTAACTGTAAACTTATTTATTCTCTTATTCTTTAGGAATAAATGAAAAGTTTGGAAGTAAAGGGATTTGAAAACCGCAAGAAAACGTGGTTTAAGGATTTTTGTAATCTCTGCTTCCAACAACTCTGATCAAAATGATGTTGACAAATTTGCACGAAAGGAATTAATTGTCAAAATTTTTGTAAGATTAGGCTCAATAAAAAATTACATAGCCATGCCTTTCGAAGTTTTTAATTGCAAAATCAATACACACACACACACACACACATATATATATATATATATATATATATGTGTGTGTGTGTGTGTTAGTTAAAACATAAGCCCTAACAATTAAAACATCTCATAATATAGTTATACAGTTTATGAAGTCTTTTATTTGTGTAAAAGACTTTGCTAGGGAAACTAAATAAGATGGCGATAAAAGGGAACTATTACAGATATATAGCGTAATTTTTTACCCAAACTATCTGTAATTTTTGAAGTAATACAATGTAAAAGGTTCATTTATCAGTTTGAAATAAAATAGTGGTCAGTATTAACTTTTTTTTTCACTGTAGACATTCTACCTTCAGCTCCTTGTGCTTATTTTTACAATGTTCGAAGAGAAAGTAATATTCTAACTGTAAAAAATTGCATGAATTTCTTTAAAAAAAGCGTACCCTAAAAGAAAATCATAACTACTACAAAATTTTTGATATCACTAAGCACCTTACAACTGCGAAATGCAAAATATACCATAAAATACAACTGAACTAAAAAGAAAATTTATGAACATTTAATATTACATGGTTTAATATTTATACTGGCAAAATCTCTTTTTGTTACAAAATCAGTAAATGGCGTGTGTTTATATTAATTTTTAATGTTCTTCTTGAATGAAACTAAATGAATGTGGTTACAATAATTTAAATCTGACGAAAAATGTTATTACTTTATATTCTAACTTATATTCAAATATTTTTTGTTGTTATTTAATTTTAGGCTATGTTGTGTTAGTATGAAGTGATGAAAATTGTCATCAGTAATATCAAATATCTAAATTGTGTACTTAAATATTAGCAAATATGCTTTAAGATAAAGTTATTAAATAATTTTTGAATGCTATTTAATTTAAACTTGCATACATATTTATAAACCACTGGGTTATCCAAAAGACGATATCATTTCTACTATTTGATTATCGTATAGACGATCTTCTTCTCGTATATCGTATAGACTCGACTATCGTATAGACGATCTTCTTCGAAGATATCATTTCTACGATTTTTTTCAATTTTAAAATGTTATTTAACTTAGAGTAATTTTTAGTATAAGAGTAATTTTTAGTCTAAGAGTAATTTTTATCATAAACTAATGTAGGACAAAAGCAGGTTCTCTAGAACTTCTTGCATACATATTTATAAACCACTGGGTTATCAAAAAGAAGATATCATTTCTACGTACATGCTCAAATGATTTCTGGTAGTATGTCATCACTCAGACTGGTAATGCATGAGCTCCCACAAATACATATTCATATCCGTAACAAGATTTGAGAATTCCACAAACTTAGAAACAACAATGTATGTCTGATATATACATCAATAAGCACATAAGAATTACACTCTGAACAAAAGCTGTCCGAATGGCTACACTCTGGAAGAATTATCATATTCACCTGGCGTGGAAGCTGAGATTTCTATCAAGGGCAATGATATAGGCATCTGTTTAACAGTATACTTGTAGACGACTACCTGTTCAGAATGACAGATTACTTTAAGCTTCCCCATGAAGTTTGAGCAGGCTTCGTGAGTCATTTATTACTTTCCTCTGTAGAAGAAATGGATACAAATTACTTTCGTAAGCTACACAACATAATAATTACCGATATTACCAACAGAAATAAGTTATTTACTTCATTTCTAGATTTCGCTGCAAAGATATGCATGCTTACACGTTTTTATGCACGTTCTTGTAATAGTGAAATTATAGATCAGTAAAATCTATAATAATTGACAATTAATTTGTAACAATACTCTCAAAGGACGGGGACAGAACCCGCATAAAAAAATTCTCAAACTGACGATACAGTCAGTATAAGGAATTTTAAATGCCACTCGTCGCGTATTCCATTTCTGTTTTTAGACTATAAGCCCAAGGAATTAAGGTGAGAAATGTTTTATTCACTTTGTTATATTTGTTTTCCTTCAGGAATTTTCAACTTAATTTAGCTTAACAGTTCATGATCTTTTTATATATTTTTTTGGAAAACACAACGGCATCGAATCTACATCTCATAACCTCAACACCGGTCTTTTACCTGCTGAACTACTGCTGATCCACGAATTCTCATTTTTAAATTCCACATCGTGTAAACAATTTTAGGTAGTACAGATAAATGAAAATATTTCTATCTAATACAGCTGGTTCATTATTTAAAATGCTTAAATTTAATACAATCGAACCCCGTTATAACGAACTTCAAGAGATGAAAGTTTTTGTTCGCTTTATCCGGTGGTTCGCTATATCCGAACCGTTAAGAAAAATGCTAGAGTTCACAAAATGTATATCTCAATAGTTGCAATGAGTATTCAATAGTGATGTATTAAAAAATGATAAAATCTATTAATATGATCATTAATGAATTAAATCGACTAAAATCGATTACATTAAACTTGTACAATACTAATTAAATTACGTATGATAGAAAAACGGCGGGGCCAAAATCTTCGTTTGTTATATCCGCGAGTTCGTTATATACCAGGTTCACTATAACGGGGTTTGACTGTATAGATTCACTCTATGTTTGGTTAATTCCACGTTTAACTAGTCTGGAAGCATTAAAAACATGGAAGAACATTTGAAAGAATTTTCGGAAACATGCGTTTTTTACGAATATATATATATATATATATATATATATATATATATATATATATATATATATATTATATATATATATATATATACATATATATATTATATATATATATACATATATATATATATATATATATATATATATATATATATATATATATATATATATATATATATATATATATATATATATATATATATATATAACAGTTCCGTAACTGACTGACTCACTGACTGACTGATTGACTTACTAACATACAACGCACAGACCAAATCCCTGGACCTAAAGGGCTGAAATTTTGCATGGCGATTCTTCTTATAGTGTAGCGGTGCACTAAGAAAGATTTTTGAAAAATTCTCCTTTGAAAAATCTCCAAGTATTAGTAAATAATATTAATTTTTCTCATTTGGGAAATAGACTAAAATATAGAAAAAAAAGAGGTCGAACTTCACCTATCGCCTTAGACGCAAAAAAATTATAATCCTTAATAATTCATTGCAGTGGCAACAAGATACTCTAAATTAGTAATGTATGCCAGTCGAAGTTAGATGGTTAGAATATATTCAACGACTGTTTATTCAAATGTCAAATATTCCTATAAAAAAATTTTCTTCAAACACGTAAGGAACTATATTTTATTCATGCAATGCGTGAAAGCATAGTTTATTTTAAAGATATTATATATACTTAAGTATATGTTTATTGTTTCCCGGTGGCGTAGTGGTTAAAAGATTCAAGCTGCCACACCATAGGTCCATGGTTCGACCTTGCGACTCGGCAAGTTCAATTCAGACTTACATGCCTTGAGTGGGTCGATAAAATGAGGCTTCAGCATGCTTGAGAAATAACTCTGTGGTTCCCGAGCCTGGTTGACCACCTGCCCGAGACATATGCTATATGGCACCCAAAGATCAAAGCGGAGATGGGTACCACAGGCCTTGGTCCACTATGGATGTTGTTCCATTGGTTAGTAAGTAAAATGTTGATTAATTTATATACCTATCCCTCGATTTACGCGATATCTGATTTACGCGAATTCAGTTTAACTCGGGTTTTTTAAAAAAAGTTTTTTTTTTTAAAATTCTTTATATACTATTCGGTAATTTCCCGATAACAGAACAACACAATAAAAATGCAAACGAAATTATTGAATACATGTATGAACTACGTATATCTAACGGCGAACTTTTGCCGTTTGATAAATATATTATTTTTGTTTCAGTACAATAATTTTATGTTTTTGTTACTGCAAAATGAACTACATATCCACATATAAATCTAACCAATTTTAATGATCTCTTTGTTTACAATAACACATTTTTTCTGGACCATATGTTGCCGTTTTTTATATATCCTGTGCACTCTTGTACGCACTTTTTTGAGGGTTCATGACCTATCTCCCAGTTTTATACGATTTCCTTATACAGTGGAGTCCCGATAATCCGAAAGTCTGCTTAATCCGAAACCAAAAGTCAAAAATAACTAAGGTTACAATATAACCACAGTGATACTTAATAATATAAAGTATATTTCTGAAAATTACCAGAAAATTAAAAGTTAGACAATGTATTGAACTAATTATTACTGAACTACATTAGTTTCAAAAATTTTTTTTAATTTTTTTTTGTCGAAGAGAAGTACACTCCTTCCTTGAAGTCAAATTACGCCAAATTACGTAGCGCTACATCAAATGCAGCCGCGGCGTCTGAGTGGGATATCCTCTGCTCGCTGTCACCGTGTGCTTCACCTTCACTCTCGTGTGAGACGTTGACAGGTTCTTTCAAATCCTTTTCAACAATCTGCTGATCGTCTAAAATCTTCTACTGTACTGTACGAATAACTTACACTCTACTGTACTAGGCACACACTAGGCAGCTTTCCTCTCTCTTATCACCCATTGCGTCCCGAGGTTTGGTAATGTTTAGACAGACCTTATAAAATAAATGTGTAATCACACGAAATATGTAATATTTATGTAATCACATCTTATTATGTAATTCAGGTATATTTTAAGAATGATTTTGCTTAATGCGAAAAATTCGTTAATCCAAAAAGGGTCTGGTCCCAATCATTTCGGATTATCTGGACTCTACTGCATTTAATTTACGCGATTTCACTTTAACTCGAAACGTATGTGTCGCGTAAATCGAGGGATGGTTGTATTACCATAATTTCCATTTAAGGCTGCTGTGTACTAACCCTATTGGATTCACTCTCCTCAATGTTAAACTATGGAGAAAATGTGTCTACTATTTGCAGCTACATAAATGCTGATAATCAAATAAAAATGGTATTTTCAGAGAGCCTGGGTTTTTCTGTCCCTTGCAACAGGATTCATTTTATAAATGTCGTCCACCAAAGGAATTTAGGAGCGTTTAACACACATTGTACCAGATACTTCCCCGAATAATTTAAATTTTAAAATATTATATATATTATTTTAAAAAACGAAAATACCCCAAGGTATAAAATTTATTTTTCTATTACGGAGTACAATTTTTTTAAAAAAATCTTTAAACCCAAGTCGGTAATCATTGTACAAATTTTCCCCATAGGTTAACATTGAGGGGAACAAATCGAATAATGTTAGTACACATCAGCCTTAATATAATCATTTGCATGCCGTTGGTCAATATTAGGTGTTCCCAACCTTTTTCCTACATCGAACCCTTTAAAAGAAGGATTTTCTTCTTCGACCCCCTCCCATATTTCTCTATAATATGCAGCATACAACATAATTATAATACTAATAAATGCACGTAAAACACTCAAAGATAACAATTTGACTAAGAATATGAACAAAAAAATTATAAAAAGAGGTTAATTAGGTTTATGTTTTATTATTTTTGTACTGTTTTTCATCTTTAATTTCACTAATATAAACAAGATTTCAGAAACACAGATTGTAATTAAACAAAAGTTCGAAATCAATTAATGTGGTAGTTCTGCTAGATGCATTGATACAATTTTTGAATGTTTGGCCTGAAATTGCTTGTCATCGTATAGTCACAATAACTAACATAACGAATATAAATATATATTTTACTAAACAATTTTACTGACTTATATGTAAATATAACATAATTTCATTCGACACACAAAAGCGTCATGACATTGGACTTTAAATGGGTGGATCACTCCGCCCTATGCAAATCTGTATTTATAGGTATTAAAACGGATATTATTATCTAATAATTACATTCCTAAAAAAATAAATAATTTTAAAACAGAAAAATTTATTATCGACCCCAAATAGAAACCTGGAATACTATAGACCCTTATAAAACTTTTATCCACCCCCAAGTTGTTCCTGATTGGAATCCCTGGTCTATATGAATCATCTAAAAATACATTTAATGTAATATAGTCATAAAATTTCAATATGTATATCTGCGATTTTCTGAAACTTGGAACGGCGAAAACCATATATAAACCATATTCTAACGACCACTTCAAATTACCGTAATCCAAAATAATTCGAGGAAAGTCTGGACAGCTGATTTTTATCTCTCTACAATGACATCTCTTTTAACCAGAGCTCTTGAACCAAGAATTGCAACACTAGGCTTAAAACACGCAAGGGTAAGTAAGTGAAACCCGTTTCCAACTCAATATTACCATTACACGCCTAGTTATTGTCATGTCTGAAAAAAAATGTTCATGAGTCATCTATTTTTTTTTGGTTCTCAAATGATGAATAGTCGTGGACTTGTTTTGGTAATTTCCGAGAAAAACTGCGCTATTAATATATGATTGATGACTTGCTTTGGCGATTGATTTGCTGAATGGGTTTGGTATTATTTAAATACCGTCCAGACTGATCTTGAGATTACTATGATATTGTCAAATATTGTAAAAAAAACGTTTATAAATGGGGAAAGAAAGTGATATTAAAGTTTTAAGTACGGTCTAACCGCTGAGTATTCGAGTAGGATTAACAGACAAATAAATCATTAACGCAATTTTTAAGTACATTTAAACTGGACTTACACACTGTTTTACTTACTATTTTATACTTACTGTGTGATTTATACTCACACACACACAACACACACACACACCACATATATATATATATATATATATATATATATATATAGTATATATATAATATATAGATATATATATATATATATATATATATATATATATATATATAATATATATGTATATAGTATATATATATATATATATATATGATATATATATGTATGTATATATATATATATATATATATATATATATATATATGTATATATATACATATATATAGGTATATATATATATATATATGTATATATCTGTATATATATGAATATATATATATATATATATAATATATATATATTATATATATATATATTATCTATATAATATACTATATACATTAATTAATAATTTTACATATAAACAGTAAATTCTGGATTATTTACTTTTAAGAAATCCAATTAACTTTTAAAAATATCAATAATATAGAAAAATGAGCATGATAAAATTTCGGTTCTTCAAAGCATAAATTAAAGAAAATGCAGCATGTGGTTAGAACAAACAAAAAGATTTATTTTTAAAGCATATAATTCGCTATATCATTCTAGTCAAATATCAGTAATTTTACTAAATTAGCTATGCAAAAAAAAAATGAGCCATAGTATAGAGTCAAAATAAACAAGCAAGTTGTAAAAAGAGTGCAAACACGGCAGACACTAATTATGACATCATACCGACTAATTTAAAGAATTTGACTTTAGTTTATTTTTAAATTCATACTGTTATTATAAGCATCCCAGAAATGCTTATAAGTTATTCGTTACTATCAGCAACAATTTTTAACACAGTATAACACAGTAACTTGTTAGGAAAGTTTTAAAACATCAAGACTTTTATGTCTGCAAATTGCAGTCAGAGACGCTTTCTGAATAATAAGCGAAGACAACAAAAATTATTCCTATTACCAATGCAATATTCAAATTGAAATGAGTTATTCGGTGTATTTCATGACAAAGAAGATGAAATAACTACTTACAATGAGCGACACTACTTTTAACATACGTTAACGAACAAGTAAAGGAAACTTAAAACGAACAAATGTAATCTAAAGAAGCGATATATTTCATACTCTGAAACATTGTAAAACAAACAGAACGCAAGACTTTAAAAGGAATTTTCTTTCAATGAAATGAAATGATATATATATATATATATATATATATACAGTGAAACACCGATTTAACGTAACTCGTATTTAATGATTTCCCGCATATAATGTAGTTTTTCATTAGTCCCAATTTATTTCCTATGCTTGTAATGTTAAAAAATCCCAGATTTAACGGTATATTTTAAAATATTTGCCACATTTAACGGTTTTTCGGAGGGAAAAATTCAATGAAATTTTCCTAAAATAGTCAAAAATTGTGATGAAAGAGAAAAGCAATCTATCCTATGAAAACGTGAAATAATCGGAATCCCCCCTCTATTTGTCCATTTTTACCAAAGTTTAACTAAGTTCGTGTAACAAGCATTCCCATAAACGGCCCCGTTTTGAAATAGAAATTGCTTCTAAACAGGAAATTTAAGGATTCACAGCTTCAAATAGTTGGATAGACCGACTTAGAAAAAGGCACAATTTATCCTACAACTCTATTTGTGGCGAGTCTGCTGAGTCGATTCATTGCAAATTGGACGGACGAATGTGCGTCCAGAACGTAATCTTCTTTTGTTTGTTGATCAGTGTACAACCCATGTTGTATATTTAAAATTACAAAATGTGAGAATGGAATTTTCCCTTGCATATTGTACAAGCAAAGTTCAACCTTGTGATTTGGGGATCATACGATCGTTCAAAGTAAACTATAGAAACCGAGATTTTAAAAAAAAAAAATCTTCCTAGTAGAGGATTTGGAGGCAGAAAAAATTCGATAAACCATCAAGAATCCATCCATAAGATTTCTTCAGCAAGGGAATGAGAGAGATTTCATCAGATCTCAAGTCCTTTTGCAAAAATTGGATAGTTCGGATAATAATGCAGATGAAGAACACGGAATCCCTTCTGCGACAGAAGCCATTCAGCTTTCAAAACAGTGGGAATCGTTCCTTTCAAATAGTGAAGGCCAAGAAAAAGCTTACAAAACTCTTGTTGAGAATGCTATTTGTGCTATAACAGGACTCAAGTAAAATATTTAACGCATAAATTAGCCGATTTATTTAAAGCATGATTTAGAAAACTGTGTCTAATCCATTGTAAATGAGGAATAAAAGTATATAGGACCTAAAATGGTGTTTATTTTATGCTGAATGTTTTGTTTTCGGTCTTACCCCAATTTAACGTATATATATATTATGTATAAATTAAATATTAGGCCCTCCATTATAGCATTTAAATTCCCTTTCCTAAATCAAATCCCAGTGATCTTACTTTATATCGCTTAAAAGCCCTTAGCAACGGGACTTCCCATAAGTGCATCCTTGACATATCTACACGTGTATACGTCTGGAAGAAAGGCGAGGGTTCGCATCACCAGCCCAAATATCTGCTGACCGTACAAAACAACAGCCATATGTTTTTTCACCTCTCGCGCGTAAGTTTGTAAGGGTGTATCTTCGCTTCCGAGCATCTGACATAGATAGACGTATTTTATCGCTCTAATAAATAATTCGACCCGACTGCTTCAAAATTTTAATTCCTTTCAGGCTGAGACTAGCTCCATCCATGTAAATATGAGCTAGTTTTCCTTTTCAGGTTGCATTATATGGAAGAATGTAATGTATATATTACACATAATATATATATATATATATATAATATATTAATATATATATATATATATATATATATACAGAGAGGGAGAGATAGGTTGTATATGTGTGTTTGTATGTGCTTGCTTGTGGGTATGAATGTAATGTAGCTTTGAATGTTTATGTGCTGGAATAACATGGTTCATCAGTCATAATACAAATAATAGATTCTCACATCCCGTTATACCTGGGAAAGCATAATAAAGAATATAAAGATACATTTACAAAATTATTTAGCGTATATCCAATATCATGTATATAAATCGATAGGTTTCAAAACCTCAGTGAGATGGATGAGGCAATTTACAAAGAAAAACCATTTTCAAAATGTTTATGAATTTAAATGAAGAAATCAATCATATTTCATTTAAGTATTCTCTAGTTAAAGGCATGCTCATTTATAACTTTACTTTGATATATATCGAACATTTAATGCCTCGCTGGATATAACGGAAACTAGATCAAATATTTTTACGTGCATGCTAGAGTCGAAAAGATATTTTAAAAGAACTTCTGTATTGAGATATATACGATTATCTTTTTCATAATGGTATGTTAAATTACTATCTCTTTTTCATTGCAAGAATAGGGACATAGAATATTCAATAATTTTTTCAAGTAGTGATAAATGATGGTATATGTTTTGGTAGAAACGACTCAAAAATTCATGTACTTATGTATAAGTGATTGATGAGGAATAACTTCTTCCTATACTCACTTGTGATTTCCTGGTTTCAGCATGTTTTATCATATTATGAAATCAATTATATACAGTGGAATCTCGATCGACGTTCCTCGAATCATCGTTTTCCTGTATGTGTCGTTTATTTCACACAGTCCCAACGATCATATTGCTTTGTTAAGCTCCCGTATCTATCGTTTTCATGCATTTATCGTTCAGATCAGTCGGTTCCTTGAAAAACGATACATCGATATTCCCCTGTGTGTGTGTATATATATATATATATATTATATAATATGTGTGTGTGTGTGTGTGTGTGCGTGTGTGTTTGTATGCATGTAAGTATATAAACAGACGGAGAATATTGAAAAACAGATAAATTCAATTACAACTACGTTTAAGAAATATGTACCCAATAAAGTCTTATATTGACCATTTGGTAAAATTTGAAGGGGAAAACTTTCTTATAATTCGAAATTCTAAGACTTTAACAGCCATCTAGAGCAGTCTTAAAAGAAGAACATTCAGCAATAAAAAGCTACACCATGTATAGAGCGAATGTTGCCACTCCCTGCTGCAGAAATAAAGTGCAAATATAGAGAAACTGTATGCGAGTAAATACATGAAAATATATTTAAAGACTTAATAAGCAAAATGAAGATTACTCTGAACTATAAACTCCTAACGAAAACAAATAAACAAAGCTAATCTCACAAAATTTAATTTAGGATTTTCCAATTTTACAATATACATTTTACACAAACAAAAGACCAGAATTTATTTATAAAAATAAATTTCTAATTTATTGTATTCATGACTAAAAATTTGTAAATCAATATTGCATATTAATATTTTAATGTCTGTTCCCGTATTGTCTTTTATTTTAAGAAATATGCTCCGTAAAGGTAAAATAGCTCAGATGTTATAAAAAGAGGGTGCCAATAAACTCATTTTACTGAAACGTATCTACAATATTTAATTACTTTGAAAACCTCAATTTTTGCCACACCCCTAAAAGTGATTACTCAATACAGCTGAAATAAATGTCTCTGACTTGTCAATCAATTCATTATTTATTAGTGTACCTGGTTGAAAAAAATATTATATTGTACAGATTAAATTTCTGCTGATTTATTAAATCTAGATATGTCTTTATCTATCTATCTATCTATCTATCTCTCTCTCTCTCTATATATATATATATATATATATATATATACATTGAATGTGAAGTTTATTAATATAATACAAAGAAGAAGATAATATTGTAAATGATTAATATTGTAAATCAAGAAAATATGGCAATTGACACACCCATTGTTTCTAGATGTTTAAACAAATCATATGTTTAATGATGGAGAATCATTGATCCAAGATATTGATTTAGGTTTACTTTTAAGAGTTAAAATCAAAATTTTGTATTATACAATTGCCTATTTCTGATATGCATAAATAATTTATAAAATAAAATTTATATTATTGAAATGGATTTTATAAATTTTATTGCTTATTGTTAAAATACAATAGACTTCTCACTACTGAAATTAAACCAGTTGCAACTAAAAATGTTTATTCAATGTCTGGTTCATTCTTTAGATTTTCGCAGAAATATCTCAATTCGAAAAATGTCGAATTGTGACTTTTAATTTTCCTCCGGTTTCTAACGTTTAAGGAGAAAACTAAAATAATTGCCTTTAGATCGGCGCTAAATTTCTATAAAGGAAAGCATGGAGATCTAAATGTTTTTAGCTGTAAAAAAGAAACTAATACAAGGACTTAAGTACATAATTAAATCGGTTTAAAGACTTCCTAAGAGGTTCGATTAGTATGTAAATTTCTAAGGCTACATGTCTGTATCAGATAAGGTTCAGAATTCTATTATACGAATAAATTAATTTTTAATCGGTAAATGTGTTAAAATCCTAAGTTATTATGGAAATTTTTCCAGAAATTAGAGCTTAAAATGTCAAAGAGAATTTTATTAGTATATATACATTTATAATTTTCGTTTTTCTTAAACCATTCTTTTATACTTAAATTTCTTTTCTTTCTCTCCTTCATATAAATAATAAAACAGTGTACATGTAATAATATTGAATCTCTAACTTTAAAACTAAAATAAAGAGGTTAAAACCCTTTATTATCCATCGATTAATGATAAGAAAAATGTTTTAAATATCTCTTTAATAATTATAAATCTCCACCAATAAAATACTTTTTAAATGAACTAAACTATGTCTACTATTAATCACTATAAATATTTATAATTTTGCTAAAGTACACTTACAGTTCACAAAGTCCAGCTTAGGAGATTCTTGAATAAGGCTTGTGTTCGTTAAGCTGCACTAATTTTAATGTGCTAGTAAATGTGTGTTGGTGGATGCATATCAACTAATCAAAGTACCGGAATTAAATATTTTTAAAATTCCCGGTAAATTTTATCACAGCAGTAAAATCAGTGCTGTGGAGTTCTACGGTTAGTTGTAGAACGGTTTTTATAGCTCAAACTCACGGGAAAAAAGAATAAGTAATAATCGTTAAAGTTTTCAGTTTAAAAGTTTTTTCAAATATTATAACTAATTGCTATTGTTTTTGATTTTTAAAAATGCTCGATTTGGTAGTCGCATTCATTGAATTTTCCATGAACATGCTTACCAAATAATTACAATTTTTATTAATTCTCTACCTTAAGAAATTTAATGACAATAAGAACAACTTTATTATTTAAAAATTTCAATTTTGCAGCTATGTTGTCTGCTGGAGCTCACGAATATCTCAAGTCAACGCCACGTATACTAAAATGTATTTTCACTTTCATAGTGAGAAAGTGAGAAAAAAAAAGTTCGTTATGATGTAAACATTTTTATATTTTTCAAAGTATAGGTAATTTATCTATCTATCTATCTGCTTCTGGGCTTGAAAGCCAATTTCGAACCAATTAGTCAAAAAATATGTAAAAAAGCTTATCCATCCTATTATGAATTCTAACTTTAGAGGAACTATTAACACCTTTCCTGTTGCCAACGTTCTTTTTAAAACTTTGTAGGAAGATCTGGATGTCCGATTGGGTGATCAGGAGTGAAATAAAACCGGTTCCGTCTAGTTTCAAGTCCGATTTTTCCGAACCAGTTTTACGCTGATGTTTTCACAACATATATATATATATATATATTAATATAAATTTATATATATATATATATATATATATATATATATATATATATATATATATATTATATATATATAAGGAAACTGTCTGAACTATACTAACCCATCCAATACGCTAAAACCGCTCGGTTCGACTCTCACACCAGAACAGAGGAAAATTAGTTTCGTTTATCTTAGTTATCAACTATGGTGCAATGTGCCCATAGTTGATGACGAAGGTAGGCACCACACAAAATTGAAGTAGTTACATTAGGAGAAAGATAAAGTTTATAGTAAAAAATTAATGGAATATAATTTCTAACTGGTGAGGCTGTTATTATATATGTGCGTGCGTGCGTGCGTGCGTGCGTGCGTGTGTGGTGTGTGTGTGGTTTTTTGTGTGTGGTGTGTTGTTTTTGTTTGTTTGTGTGTGTGTGTTTGTTTGTTTGTTTGTGTGTGCGTGTGTGTGTTTTTTGTGTGTGTGTGTGTGTGTGTGTGTGTGTTGTGTGTGTGTGTGTGTGTGTGTGGGCATGTCACAATTCCCTGCGGGGTTTGAAAGGCTTATAAAAAATCATATTACCAATACAGCAACGAAAATGACTTTACTGGAGAAAGAAACATTACAAGTTTTGTTCCACAAATGTGTTAGTAAATGGAGGAACTAGGTCTGATAGCAGTAGCACAGACTTTTGAAAACTTTCCACAAAAGACGATGACGTTTACAGGTTCATAGAAAGCTTACTGGGTGTTAGAATTTGCGAAAAGTGAATCTGTTGTGAAAAGCGAATCTGTGTTCAAAGACAATTTCGTACATATACGGATTTCAACCACCAATGGATAAAACAATGCTTGCGTGGTATCGGAAATTTCAGGAAAGTGGTTGTTTGTGTGGTGGAAAGCGAACTGGTCGTCCAGGCATTTCGGCGGAAAAGATTACTCGTGTACGATATGCGTTTGTACAAAGCCCAGAAAGTCAATTCAAGCGACTGCAGAATTAGAGATCCCGGGAAGAAGCGAGTGAAAAAAAGAATTTGACTTTAGACTTTATATCTGCCGCATCATGAAAAGTTCAGATATTGAACATTTGTGAAAACAAAACTTGTAATGTTTCTGCAGTAAAATCATTTTGTTGCTGTATGGTAATATGTTTCTTTATAAGCCTACCAAACCCCGGAGGGAATTGTGAAACACCCGGTAAATATATATAATATATAAATATATATATGTGTGTGTGTGTGTGTGTGAGAATTCCCCTCTTGTGGCAACACGGATATTTTAGAGTCACAAGACACGCGCCGCGCCACGAGTTACGGATAACGTGCCAATTGAGCAAATTAGTTGCAACTCAATCGTTTCTTTGGAACGCACGTTATTTTAGTTTATTTTTGCTGGATTAAAATTGTACGCTATGTTTTTATGTTGACGGAATGAAGATTGCAGGCTTTTTTCTTTGTGGCTCCGACTAAATAAACATTATTGTCATGTCAGACGGACACAGACATTTTTTTTATTGTAATAATCTGTTTGTGTGATTAAACGTTGGTTGTGAATACCCATTATTGCATTTTGATTTGAAACATTTTTGATATTTGAACCATGGGATAAATTTCCTACATTTATGGTGTCAGAAGATTTACGGACCCTATGGATTAGTAATGGAAAAAAGTGGATTTAATTATGGACCCTATGGATTAGTTTTTTTCTGCCTTAGAGGAAGACCAGTATGTCTGTGAGTACAAAACATTTCGTTTTCCTTTTCCTTTTTGAATATTTACGTATATGTAATGGCTTTTTGTATGGAGCACGTAAAACTGATTTGTTAACTTCAATTGATTGGTTACGATTAGAAGCAGCAAAAGGTACTAAAGTCGCTGATTTAACTAATATCATCACCAGCTCAGAAACTTATGATGAGGACTTTAGTAAAGTAGATTAGATGTTATTATTGCTGAGAGGCTAGAACTGAAAGAGATCGTAGACGTGAGAAGCTAGAACGGAAAGAGGAAGCAGACCGTGAGAGGTTGAATGGAAAGAGATTGCAGACCGGGTTTGAATTAAGGAAACTCGAATTGGAGGCAAATTTGAAAAGAATTGGCAATGTTTCGATCCCGCCATCTGTTTTTAAAAAAACATAATTTGTTGAAATTAATGACACGTTATATGTCCGGTGATATAGGTGATTATTTGAAATTATCTGAAATGCAGATCAATCGAATTGAAATTCCTAAAGAAGATTGGGTCACGTATTTACTCCAATTATTGCCGTTAGAGATTATAAGCATTGTCGCTAGAGAACCAGATCCGTCGGCTAATGATTATGATCTTGTTAAGAAGTTACTTTGAAACACTTTAGGCTGATCCAGAAAAGTTTAGACAAAAATTTGTTCAACACAAGAATGAATCGGTCGCCTCTTGGCGAATTTCGCTTTTGATCTTAAAACTTATTTTGAAGAGTGGATTACTGGTTTAGAAGTCAAATATTTGAAAATTTGAAGGAACTTTTGGTTGTAGACCAATTAAAGAGGAAAATGTCTCCTGACGCTCGTGAATATTTTCTAGATGACTTGTCCACAATAAAAAATATCGATAAGTTGGTAATTTGGATATTGAGATGAAGCCGCCAGGAGTAATTTCCAAAGAGAAACCGATCTAAACATGAATCGGATGGAAATATTGATGAGAAATTACTGAGTAAAGATTTTGAAAAATCAGCATCAATTATTCGTGCTCGGATAGTGATTTTAAAGCAAGGATGAAATTTTATTACAGTAATAGTTCAAGAAATGATAATAAATCATAGATTCGGTGATATAAATGATCAAGGTTTGGACATACCGCCAAGTGTGATGAAAAGAAAGAATCTCTGGTCTCGATAACAAAAAAAATAGTCTAACAGAATCGAGATGACAGCTGAAATTGAAGGTGTAGGTGTAGTGTACTGTGTGATTCAGGCTCAGAACTTTCTTTAATGGATTATGAATTTTATGTTAAATCGGATCACCTAAATTGAATTTCAGTAATATATTTTTAACGGGAATCGGAGATGAGGAAGTTTCACCGATTGGATATTTTCATTCCGAAATATCTTTCGATAAATGTGCAATTGAAACTGACTTTTATGTTCTCAGAAAATTGTGTCATGAAGTATGATAGGGACTGATGTACTTAATAAATTGAATATTTTGATTGATGAGAAAGGCGTTGGAGTCTTGGGAAGAAGAAATGCATTTTGTGTCAATTACGCTAAGATTAACAACAGAGTTTCGCTTAATGGTAAAATAAATGAAGCACAGACTTTCGTTCAACCACACCTGCATCAAAGCAAAATGTATGACCGCAAATCTCTGTATGTGACTGGATGCAAAGTACACAGATGAAAGAACAGCATGGCGTCTTATCCAGGCACTTGCTTTCCTGGTCCAAAGTTGAACCAAAATTTTCCGCGGAACAACTTTATTCTGAATCCGACTAGTTATAGATTTAGCAGGCAACCATTTCAAAGGCCTCCAAATCCAGCGCCTAGGCCATATCAGCCCTCTGAGAGGAATGTACCTGGAAATTTTCAAAATAGACCTCATTTCTCGAATTTGCCAGAGTCTCTGAATCCTCCTGGTTTTAGAAACAGACCACCGCCTAATAATCAAGTGTTTCCTATGAATCCAGCTCATTGATTTCCTAGACAACATGGTTCTTTTGGGCACCCATTTAGAACTTGGAATCCAAGACCTCAGTTACAGAATCGACCCCGAGCGCCAATGCCATCTCACCACCTTAGAAATTTTCCTTTGCAACCGAATAGAAGAGGGAAACTGTAAATACGAGAATTCAGGAAATTGAAGGAGGATACTACTGCAAAACCATTTTTTTGTGAAACCTGTGACAGAGTATTTGTAACTCAGAATGAGTTAAAGGACCAATTAATGAAAAACCGTAATGACATGAGAGAAGATGCCAAACGGAAAATCTAAGAGTTACGGGAAAATAATACAAATCAATTCAATAAGAAGAGAAAGAGATCTAATCTCTGTAAGTTGAATGACCGATTTGATGTTGAAAAAGTTGGGTGTCATGACGGCCCTCACTAAACTTCCATTGCCGCCGACCATATGAAGCCGTGGTCAGATGATTTGGAATAATCCAGAAAACTTTCAGTGTGCTATCCACGAAACGGATATATATATATATATTTTCTTTCTTTTTATATTTTTAGGTTCATGGGTTTCAGGCAGCCGAGGACATCTGGGTTGCAGGATAGCCGAACTTGTGAGAATTCCCCACTTGTGGCAACACGGATATTTTAGAGCCACAAGACATGCGCCGCTCCACGAGTTACGGATAACGTGCCAATTAAGCAAATGAATTGCAACTCAACCGTTTCTTTGGAACGCACGTTATTTTATTTTATTTTTGCTGGATTAAAATTGTACCCTATGTTTTTTTTGACGGAATGAAAATTGCAGGCTTTTTTCTTTGTGGCTCCGACTAAATGAGCATTATTGTCTTCTCAGACGGACACAGACCATTTTTTTATTGTAGGGTAAATGCACCAGTAATGGGCCGGTTAAGAGAAAAATGTAAGTAAATCTGAATTTTCACAGCTATAGATAAAGCAAGCTGGTCCAAATTTTTACCTGCCATTTTAATAACTGTCTTACATCTGTAGTAGCATTTGGAGTGCACTGGCTGCATTCATAAAAAATATATATACATAAATAACCAACCTGATACACCTATAAGGGGCCATTATTTTATCCGATGTACACATAATGGGCCACCTAATAATGGGCCACCCAATAATGGGCCATCAATATCGCCCATCACAACATTAATGGGCCATCTATTTAATCTGTTATGGAACAAAAATCAATTCTATAATATCATAAAATTGGAAAGAAAAGGAACTAAAAACATGATGTATATTTTAAACCGGCTTATTAATTTTATAACTGCAGTACAACTACACTAAATATATAAAAACTGAAATATAAATTCATTAACTTAAACATCTAAAATTAAATTTACTTAAAAATTGTGGTTAATGTTGCCGGTGATGTACCGCTTTACTTGTCCCAGTTGGTATGTGTTGCAAATATTGACAGTTCCGAAAAAAAATTTGTACCAGTACACGGGCTGGCTCAATACAGGTACAGTGTAACAATTCGTGATCCCATAATGGGCCACGCTATTTTGACAATGGAATCTAAGTTTTTTGTCATTTAATCGCTGTACAATTTGAATTATACATACTATCGTAATGAATAATAGTTTAAGTCAATAAACAGGCATTATAGTGCTTAAATAAAAAATTTGAAAAATTCCCTTACCTTAACAGATTTCTTAAGCAGACGTTAAAACAAACACAAATTTTCTTCTCTCTAGAGGAATACACCTTACACTTCGCACAAAGTAAAGGAATGGACTGAAAATCCAATGCTAAGGGATCCTCGCAGGTAGTAGCCAATGACCCCCACCCCTTCCACTGCCTAAGGTAACAATAGACCCTTAATTTCTCGACATCTCTAAAGGGTGGCCCATTATAGGGGCATGACCCATTATAGGTGCATTTACCCTAATAATCTGTTTTTTGTGTGACTAAACTTTTGTTGTGCATACGCATTATTGTATTTCGATTTGAAGCATTGTTTGATATTTGAACCGTGGGGATAAATTTCCTACACACACACACACACACACACACACACACACACACACACACATATATATATATATATATATATATATATATATATATATATATATATATATATATTTGTGTGTGTGTGTGTGTCGAGCTTAAAAATGAGCCATTGAATACAATTTATCCAGGAAAATTTTTAAACCATAAATAATAAAATACAAATATACTATAGATAACCTTTGTTATCATAGCAGAAAATTACCCTGTCCAGCTTTAATAATGACCTGTAACATATAATGTAATATGACACAGAAAAGAAAACAATAGCTAATTCTGATATAGTGCAAGTACCAAAAATATATTTTATACTGAAGCTTTAATTACAATGCTTCCATTCTATTACGAATTATCATCCAGCAGCAAATTTACTTCAAACGTCAGAAGTTTTGAAAGAACCGTGTATCTTAATAGTTAATTATCCTGCGTATCAAATTACCGAAAGACTGGCATACCGACGTGTAAAATACTTCCATATGTCAAGCTCCGACAACCGTTCCGCTAACAATAGGACCTTCACAAAATTGACTCCTATCACGGCCCGATCAAAATCACGTGCGTAAAAACGAGTGAATTCTCATTCAACCGGTCATACACGTAATTAAAGGGAAATTCCACGTGATTTGTTGCCTTTTTATATACAAAAACAAACCGACAACCCATTTCAGGACTATGCGTCCAGTGTCTTGATCGGTAATTAATTAGGTTATATCAATAGTTATATCAATCTTGTTTGTTTCTGAAGACCATGTCTGTTTTAATGAGTGAATCTGAAAAGATCCGTATAAAGGAATGCATGTAGATTGATAAAGTTTAGATCGTAATTGTTTTAAGCTTGTTCTTTTTTTCTGATTTTGATAGATTATTTTACGCTTTTACGCGTTTTAGAGATTACTAGATGAGTGGCAACCCGATGTGTTGCTTTTTTTGATTTAAAATGAAATGGTTTTATATCTTAAAGATTAAAAATTGTTTAATCACTTTTAAAAATATATTAGATTTAAAAATTAACAAAATAATTATTTAAAATTTCCGTTTTCAAATTTTGCATTTTAAACAAAAAAGCTCATTCAATTAGAAAAAAAATTCTAAAGGCTTTAATTTCTCCTTTCCTAAAACTAAAATTATTTCTGGTACTTCAAATTTATTTCTGGATTTCAATTATTAAATGACTCGTTCTCAACTAATAATTTTTCCTTTTGGCAACATGGCCGAATGAAAATATTGTCAAGATGATTTCGGGGAATACGGAAATGACACGAAGCGTAGATCAGAACAGATTTTATTGACCAGATTGCGGGGAACATCACCTAAAATACACCTCCGGAACGTTCCCGACATTCCCACCGGAAGTATGAGGATTATTCCACAAACATAGGAACCGGAACTGAAATATAAATAATAGATAAATTTGCATACAGCTCGCATGCAGAGCAAATTAAAATAAACGATGTTCTTGCATCCGACGGCAGATTGTTTCAAATCCGAGACCTCGGGATTAGATGTCAGGAGCGATACCGCTGAGCCACCGTTACTTCTGTGCAATGTGGTAATATTAAATCTCATGGGTGGGGGGAGTGCTTAAAAAAATAGAAAGACAGTTTTGATGAATTCAAAATTGGTGTCCGAAGAATCCTCATCAGTTGCTCATTAATTAGAAACAAATTTCACGAACTTGATCGAATTATTAGTGAGTAAAATAACAAGTCGAACAATTACGAACTCGGCATTCAGTTACTTTAAGATACTGTGGTGATCTGCGCGGGAAATTTCAGAAGTGAGTTTTGCAAGTACGCTTTTTTAGAATGAAAACATTTTTTTTTATTACGTGTATTTGGTATATTTTCGAAGCTGAGTATCTATCAAATGCCGATAAATCGTAAAACTGACATTAATAGGTGCAGAAAACCGAAATATTTGTCCATCAAAATCGTCGATTTCGTGAAATTCGGAAAACTGATTTGAGGAAAAAGCAGTGAAAAACATTTTTAAATTTATAAAAATGTGCATATCCTTAAAGAAGAAGAGTTGTAAAACACATGGAAATAAAATAATTGTCGATTGGAGGACGGAAAAGTTGAATTTTGCATGCATGAAAATAGTGGAAATTTGCGAAACGGAAAGGAACTGGCCCACTCGGAATGTCAACTGTTTCTGCTCTCCTCTTCTATTGAGTTCGGCGGTTTTAATTGAATAATTAAAAAAGTTTAAAGTTCTGAAAGTCGAGGATATCATCAGTGCACGTGTCTCGGCTGTCCGCGGATATCGGTACCAGTCGCGATATTCCGCTATGTTCGGTTCGCGAGATTAGCCCATCCCAGTGTCTGCTGACTAGTAAACTAACATTTGTTTACCTTCAGCTGTTAATAGTAAGATAATGTTTCTTTATGGTGTGCGATGCAGAGATGTGTCGATATTGTATTTATAATAATAGTATTTTGAAAATTTTTGAGAAAGTTTTAAAGTAAATGTTGTTACTAATAATGATGTGAAATGCCCTAAATATATATATATATATATATATATATATATATATATATATATATATATATATACACACACTCATGGACAAAAAAATTAGCGCACCAAGAAATAATTGCGGGATCGTAACGAAACTTGCAATGAAGGTACATGTCGGGGAGATATGCAAATGATTAGAAATGCAGCGTGATTGAGCTTTACGTATAGCCGGTAGAGGGCGTTGAACATCGTACTCTGTGGAGTATAAAACAGGTAACCAAAGCTTGTTTGAGTGTGCTGATTTTTCAACAAGACAATGCTCGGCCTCATACGGCAAGGGTGTCACAAGACTGTCTCCGCACTGTTACTACCCTTCCTTGGCCTGCCCGATCCCCAGATTTGTCTCCAATCGAGCATATCTGGGATCATTTGGGATGACGAGTTGGGCATCCCACGAGTTTGAACGAAGTAGAGGCAAGGTTACAGCAAATATGGAACGAAATGTCTCAAGACATCATACAGAACTTGTATGACTCAATGCCCGATCGTATCGGATCGTGCATTCGCGCTAGAGGGGGTCCAACGGAGTATTAACTCCTCCGTTCTTTTGCCTTTTTCTCTGAAATAAATTATCCTGTTTCTTTGACTTTCTTATCATTTACTTATATCAAAGTAGTCATTACGTATGTAAAATTTCGTTTCATTTTGACGACTCCTTCTTGGTGCGCTAATTTTTTTGTCCATGAGTGTATATATATTTATATTTATAAAAAAATCGTAATGGATAATTTTATAAGCAAAATAATGTAAAAGAAAATATTGAGAGTAAATCTAATAGATCATAAAGAATATAGTATAGTTAATATAGTACAGTTTGAAGAAAATTTATTTTACCGTATTTTTAAATTTTTTTGGATAGTGTTCAATCGTCTGCGCATTAGAAAGAAAAATTTATATTTTTTTGTCAATTTATTTCGTTTTTATGCACGTGACGCAAAATTAGTTTAAAGTAACACAAAAGGAAAAGACGCCACGTGATCAGCATTTAATAAATTAAATTCTAAAAATCAATCTTTGAAAGTTCCCCGAAAATAAGAAAAAGGGAGGTAAAGATTCGAAAACGATTTCCTTTTAAAGGAATTTTGATATATATCATGATATAAATTTTATAACACCAGATTATTATTTTAAAACTTATATTATTTGCAAACTTAAAAGAAAGTTACAAAAAAATATTAAAAATTTTAATCTAAAAAATCTAAGAAGAATTTTTCAAAAATCTTTCTCAGTGCACCTCTACACTATAAGAAGAATCGCCATGCAAAATATCTACCCTTTAGGTCCAGCGGTTTGTTCTGTGCGTTATCTGTCAGTCAGTCAGTCATTTACGGAACTGTTTTATATATATATATATATATATATATATATATATATATATATATATATATTATATATATTATATAATATTATAATAGAGGAATCGCTCAGTTACGGTTGGACTACTTTATTTTCAGGTAAAAATATTTGTTACATTGTAACGTATTTCTAAGTCATGAAAAATTGCAACCAAAAGATTTATTACAACCCAAAAGTTTTACAACCCAAAGATGTCATTATAACCTCTTTGTCCGAACTTAATCAAGTATCTTCTTAGAATAATAAGGAAAAATTAATAACTATTCCGCAGGTACACTAATTACCTTGTACTATAGATTCCTCCCCTGATAAGCTTTAAGGCATGATATATGATATGGTGCCGTGATACAAGTAAGGACACGCCTTAAGTCCTCCTTTTTTGATCGTTGGACTCCCCCCTAGAAAGTCCTATCTAGTTAGTAGTCCGTACTTATCTCTCCAAGAATCTTAATGTATGTAGAAGGCTTCTGAGGCTGTATTCGTGCCCATAGATAGGACTTCTATCTGAAAAGTCCTTTCTAGCTAGAAGTCAATTATTTCTTCAACAATCATAGGATATTTAGAGGGTATAGAATTTTATTTGTACTTGTAGATATGAATCCTTTGTGAAAAATTCTATTGAGTTAGTACTCGTTATTTCTTGAACAATCATAGAATACCTCCTTTTTTTAATAATGGGATTTTCTTCGGAAATCCTAACTAGATAGTAGTCCCTTATATCTCCAACAATCACAGCGTGTATAAGAGAGTTATTAAAAATTTATTTGTACTCGTAGATAGAAATTCCCTCGGAAAAGTCCTTACTAGCAAGTACTGGTAATTTCTTTACCAACCATAGCGTATCATAGCGTCTTTTTTTTACCATTGGGATTTCCTTTGAAAACCCTATCTATCTAGTAATACATTATTTCTCTAACAATCATTGCATATTTAAGAGTGCTATTAAAACTTTATTTGATATTACGTAGAAATGTGTTATGTAGAAGCGTATCATAACGTATTTATTTATTTTTTCTATTGGGATTTACTTTGGAAACTCTATCTTGTTAGTAGTCTGTTATTTCTTCAACAATCATAGCATATTTAAGAGGCCTATTACAACTTTATTTGTACCCGTATATTACGTAGAAATGTGTTAGGTAGAAGGGTATCATAGCGTATTCATTTGTGTTTCTATTCAGATTTACTTTGGAAGTCCTATCTAGTTAGTAGTCTGTTATTTCTTCAACAATCATTGCATATTTAAGAGGGCTATTACACCTATATTTGTACCCGTATATTACGTAGAAATGTGTTATACAGAAGCGTATCATAGGATATTACTTTTTTGGGGGCTATTGGGATTTACTTTGGAAATCCTATCCAGTTAGTAGTCTGTTATTTCTTCAACAATCATAGCATATTTAAAAGGGCTATTACAACTTTATTTGTACCCGTATATTACGTAGAAATATGTTATGTAGAAGTGTATCATAGCATAATAATTTTTTTCTTCTTACTATTGGGATTTACTTTGGAAATCCTATCGAACTAGTAGTCTGTTAATTCTTCAACAATCATAGCAAATTTAAGAGAGCTATTAGCTATTACAACTTTATTTGTGCCCATATAACACGCAGAAACGGACTTATTTAAGTCTATAAAATAACCGAGATTATTTCCTTAACTTCGCTGTCAGTATTCTTTACAAAATCCAATATCAAATGATTGTTATATACGTAGTATGGTCTAGAATTTTTAACCTTCGTGCTTTTTAAGAACACACTAATGCATTTAGTATTTGAACAAAACACAAACACATTATAAATCTGGTTCCCAAATAACTTTTCATTTCTAGCTCTGAAAATATTTAAGAAATTAAAAAAAGCAATCTGTTATTAGTCAAAAGAGCCATACTTTCAACATTCTGAGCTGGGGTAATATCTGTTTACGCAACACCAAATATCCACCGAACTAATCCCATCCGATGTTGATTAAAATCGCATCGAAGAGGCGAGAGTCAATTCACTTTTACCCGAGCTCCCGCGTAATTAAATGGAAAGTTGCCGTGATTTGTTGCCTTTTTATGCACAAAAATAAAAATGACTCCATCTTGGAGTTATTCTTCCTCTTTTCTGATCAGTAATTAATTAGGTATATTATCTGCGGATCTTGTTTATTCTGGATGACAGCGTCTTTTGTAACCGGATAGTTTGCGAGTTCTGCCCGGGAAAAGAAGTTTAGCAGGAGAGTTTCTAAATAGACATCAGTTTTGGTAAAGCGGCTGGGATATAATTTTTTTTTCTACCCTTAGTAATTACAGACGTGGAGGAAAAGCTTTGAACTTAGTTGTTTGATGTAATTTTTATTGTGGCATCGTCGAAGCTGGTGTTATATTTAATACTTCAAATTATGTCGGATAAATTAAAGTGCGTGTGGAGTATACGACTACTGAGAAAATATACTACATATTTTGTACGTAATGAACCTTTCTTCATTTCCCCCATAAACTATAAAGGGGTTTCTATATGTTTCTAACTAGTTAATTGTTCATTATCAGACTGAGAACAAATGGTGTGATTATCGCAAATTCACAATTGCATGAGTATAAGACTACTGAGAATATACTACACATATTATTCGTAGTAAACATTTATTTAGTTCCCCCATAAATTAGAAAGGGGTTTCTATATATTTCTATCTAGTTAATAGTCCATTATCAAGCCAAGGAGCAATGGTGTGGTTATCGTAATGAACAATTCACAATTGCAGGAGTATACGAATACTGAGACGATATACTATATATTTTATACGTAATGAGCATTTCTTCAGTTCCCCCATAAATTAGAGAGGGGTTTCTATATGTTTCTAGCTAGTTAATAGTTCTTTTTCAGGCCGAGGAGCAATTGTGTGATTATCGCAATGAACTATTGCCAAACACTCACTTTGCAACAAGACGGCAATCACACTAATTAAACACTGCGCAATTCATATGACACAGATTCACTCTGCGACAATCACACCAACGCTCCTTGGCCTGATAGTAAACCTGAAACCAGTTCGAAAGATGTAGCCATCTTTTTAATTGATTGTGGAATAGAAGAAGTTTTAATTACGTATATGTAATCCACATGTTTACTGTAAGACATACGTGTCTTATATTTAATAATACGTTATTTTAAATAGCCGAAGACTGTGAAACTGAAATAAACCTGATTTCTTCACTCAATTTTATAATGTACAGTGAGGGGCTCTGGTTAACCTAGTGATTAGCGTGTCGGAATTCTTCTCTGCGGGTGCTAGTTTCGAATCTCAACAAGATCTAGGGAATGCTCTCATGTCTGACTAAGGTATGGACAGCTTAAATTTGTAGGTCAAAAAATCCCCTCCGTGTGGTTTGTATAGGAGGGGGAGGGTACGGGCCCTCCAGATGTCACCTTTGGAGATACTCGGTTAAAATTTTGGCTACAACGGGTCCCCGATCCTTGTTATGCCAAATACCTGAGAGCTGAATAGGAGAATCATTCTTTCGGATTGGTGCCTTAATGTGTCTTGGTTAGGATTTACAGGCCTAAGGGTATTAGTAATAACAATAACAAGTGTTTTGATTAGGTATATTAATATAGGTATCATAAACAGTCTTACAGCATTATAATTTTTCCCTGCAAGCAAATAGATATACCCGTCTTACTGATTTCTCTGTGATGACTCGTTTTCTATAAAATTCAGAGTATCATACAATAGGCTGGTTAAGTTAATGTAAATCACACATGAATATAAATATTATATTTTATGCAATCGCTATTTACATGAGTTGTGCTTTGAAGTAAGAAAGTAAAGAAAAAAAAAACTGAGCTAGAGGTTTCAAATACTGAACAAGGAGTTATTGTATAATTTCCCTATTTTTTTTGTGTGTAACGTCTCCCAGGATACGTTACACACACACACACACACACACACACACACACACACACACATATATATATATATATATATATATATATATATATATATATATATATATATATATATATATATATATATATAAGGTTGATAGATAAGCGAGAGGGAGCTACGAGGTATGCAGCTCCACTATTATCCTGCGCTAGTGCTTAGCAGGCCCAAAGTTTACGTGGCATTACTGCT
This sequence comes from Dolomedes plantarius, assembly GCA_907164885.2. Classification (NCBI taxonomy): domain Eukaryota; kingdom Metazoa; phylum Arthropoda; class Arachnida; order Araneae; family Dolomedidae; genus Dolomedes; species Dolomedes plantarius. The sequence goes on along the minus strand of OU015490.1, from coordinate 198,968,982 downwards.
GGTTTGACTCTCTGCTGGTTCGTGAGTATTGAAAAATATATTGTTCTTGAAAGCTGTATTTATATATCTGTACAAGTAGTACGTATGAATCTTGTTGTTAAAAGCAAAGCCTACATGTGCAAGAATATTCAATAAAAATTGTTTCATGTATAAACTGTGTTTGTATCAAATTCATTTAGAGTGCCACTTCAAATTATACACCCAAGTCTGGGTAGAAGTGAGCTATTTTCTCTATAAATTGTTATTTTTAAAATGCAGATCATTAACCGCTAATGGAGTGTGTATATAATGCTACCAGAACCAATTTCATGGTGGACAAATTGATTGCCAAGTTATCTTGATATATAATAATAAAATAATAGAATGTTATTGCAACATACATATTTTAGACTTCAGCATTATTGAGAGAAAATTCTGTGCGCTCATCTAAATTAATGAATATAGTAGAATTACATAAGAGACTTATAATTTAAAAATAACAAAGGAACCCAGAAACTTTTGTCAAACATTATTGTTAAGATGCCGTGCGTTATCTTCAATTTTGACTAACGGACCTAGGTGATTTGCTTGTATGGGATGATTGTAATACAGATTGGGAACAGAAGTATGTAATACCGTTTGAAGTATTAGGTTATGCAGAATAGCTCTTTAGACTCTTAATTCAAATGTGCATGTTAAATTAATAAATAACGATACTTTTAGACGAAAGAATTATTGATCTTTTTGCAGTTCAAAACTGTTACATAATTTCAAGAATCTATAGAAAAAGTTATTTTTTATAAAGTTTTAAAACTGCAGTGAACCCCGAGGGTATTTCATTTTATATCTTAAATTAAAATAAAAGTAACAAAAACAATGAAAAAATTTTCCTTTTATTAAATTTCCTGATTTATCGAAATACATTTTAAATGCCTTTCATTACATGCCATTTACATTTAGCATTTTTAATCTTTTTGGAGACACCGACATAACACATATTTTTATTTATTGTAATTTTAATACAGAAACTTTTCTCAAAGATTTATATTTCTCATACGTTCACTAACAGTCCGTCTTCGGGTGCCATAGTAATGAAGTTCATCCAGTCTTTAAACCGTATTCATAAACATGGTGGTAGGTATTAAAAAAATAAACTACCTAGGTGATATAAAGAAGTGTTGTTTCCATCCGGTACCCTATAAGATGTAAAAAATATGAAAGAAACAATTGATATAATGTCAGAATTTTGGTGAAAATCTTTAAACAACTCGTGAACTGAAAAATTGCAGAATTTCTAGAATTTACGTAAAATTGAATATTTTTAAAAAAACATGTTTTTTTATATGATATTATATTGCATTAGTACATTTCTTTTCACTTTACCAAATTCACGTCCAAACAGTAGTGTCATTTCTTCTCAAACTTCCTGGATATAATGATAGCTCACCATGATATACATTTGTTGCTTTTTATTCGAAAGCAAACCAACGGAGCACTTCTATACAAAAGTGCTCTATCCCTACTGATATTTTAGTTATCTTATCGGAAGATCTCGTGTGAACTGTAGATAATCACGTTTCCCATCTTTCTCTGCAATACACATGCTGAAATTCTAGAAAGGAAATGAGCTTGGGAGAACCTCTTTTAGAACTGAATATTTCTTTCAAATGTGATTTTGTATTTAGAGATAAATGGGAAAGGAATATTGACCAAGAAGATTTTACTAATGGCGTTGTAATCATATGTCATGTAAACTAGAAATGCTATGCTTAACAGCATAGAAGTTTGCAAACTTTTATTTTAAATTTTCCTTCAGAGCAGAATAAAAAATTAAGTGTTTATGTTTTTTATTTATAGATAAATATGAAGGAAATATAACCTAGAAGAAACAATTGCCATGATTATAGCTTAGGTGAAGCAGGAAATGTTTGGTTAACAGCATAGACGTTTTAAATTTTCGTAAAATATCTCTTTCAAGATAGAAAAAAATAAAAGTATTTTATTGTGTTTGCATACAAATAAGAAAGTAAACTAGACCTAGAAGAAATAATTGCTATAATCATATAGCCAAATAGGGAGAAATGCTATGGCTCACAACAAAGAATTTACTAGATTCCCTTCAAAAAACTCTATGAAAACAGAAAACTCTTTTTAAAAGTGTTTGCATTTAAAGATGATTATGAATGGGAATTTCATCTAAGGACAGTTAAAGATAATTATAAAGGGGAAATTTATCTAAACAAACATAAATTTATTTTATGAAGAATCTTTAATGTAAAGTTAAGTAGAAAGGCTGTGTTTTGCAGCACTAATGCATCGAAATGTTAGGGAAGGAGTTAGTTAATAGTAATTGAAATCTTGTTCCAATATTTTTTGCTCTATTTATCAAAAAAAACCGTTTATCTAAAAGATTTTAAAATTAAAAATATACTGGAGAATTCAAGTTCTGCTAGAAATATAAAAACTGGAGAAGAGTTATAATGATTAACAGATACTAAGTCTTGGTATCTTGATAATTTCTTTTCACATTTCCCAGTATTAATATTTTAAATTAATATTTTATAAGGCATTTTTCTATACTTTGTAACTTTCTTTTAAATAAATATTAAATAAAACTTTACAAGGCTCTACAATTTTTACTCCTTATGAAATTTCAAAAATGAAAAATTTTAATGGATATGTAACTATCTAACGCTTATTTTGTTCTCATAGAGTTAGATTAAAGTAATTAATTCCGATGAGAATGATGAAATGTTTTAAAAGTAATTCAATTTTCAACTCTAAGAAAATTTGTTTTAAGCACTGAAGTTCCAAAAGATTAGCTATAGCTTTTGCAGTTGCACATTTTCACAAAAATCAAAATTAGCTTACAGATTTGTCTTTTTGTATGATATATATTACGTCCTTTCTTGTTCTTGTCATGTAGCCAAAATTATCTTAAGCCTCCTAAAAATGTCGAAATCAACACTCCAATCTCATCTGGAGTAGACATTTGATAATGAATATAGGGTTTTCTAAACATTGACTTGATGTAAAATTTCAAATAAAACCACATGTAGCCTTTTTAATACGTAATGTCACCGAGCATATGTTCTTATTTAGCAGTAAGAATGGCTAAAGAAGAACCTTTGTATTATTAATCTGGTTTCAAATGATTATTCTTTATTTATGTTTACCAGTTATCAAATGTCGTTTAGTTACGGAGTTTTTAATTCGTGAAAATATGTAATCCAAACAGTTGATTTCACTATAATGATCTAGAAAAAACATTATTCATTGCAGTGCACTTGTCATAGATTTCTTCTTAAATAAATAAATTTAATACCCAAGTGTTAAAAAAAAGGCCATTTTTCCTATAATATGAGACTACAGAGGTATAATTCTTCAGGTGTAGATTGTTAAAATTGAGACTCTGAGAGGTACATACTTACATTACACAAGTAAAAAAAAATGAAGTATAAATAGTATTCGTAAACAAATTAATTCGTAAAACCAAATACTCCATATAATTAAAAACTTTCAAAGATAGAACAAAATAAAATTATGAACTTTAATACACAGTAATTAACTAAATTAAAATTAAATTATAGTAATTGGTAAAGAAATATTTTATTTCTCTGATAATAGCATATACAGTTCTTACCCGGAGGTCACCTCTACCTAGCGATTATACATTCCCTTCTTTTGCATCAAACCTCAGTTATAAGGAATAAAATTATAGTGATATTCATTATTTAGTTCTTTAGCAATACGTTTAGTGAAATTTAATAGGTCGTTCCATACTAGCCATTTATTTTTCAAGTAATAATACATCGTTTATAATTTCAAACAACACGACACAAGAACAGACAAACTCGCTTATGATGAATAAAACGAAGAGTAATCATTACTTATTATTGAGAAATTTTTATTACTTATTTTTAAAGATATATTGTGGCTGAAATAAGATTTCCCATTTCCAGGCGTTTATTTCTAAGTAATAAAACATTGTTATGGTTAAATTTTAAACGAGACACAGCAACAACATCTTCAAATCATAATATACAAAAGCAGTTAGTTAAAACCCCACTTACACCTTACAATACTTTTACCTTTCCTTTTTTCCAGACAACATCAGTAAATACTAATCCAATCTTTACCAAAATAGCTGAGTTATGAAGCATAAAAAATATTTTTAATATAATCACCATTAATCATTCCTTGAAAAAATACGTTTACCGAAACTGAAAGGTGGCTACCAGTTATATTCCCTTTATTGAGCCACATTTATTAGGATTTTTATTTTCACCCATATTGTCAGAGATTCTATAAGAAAATAACAGAAAATTGTATATTTTATTTCATAGAAATTAGCTAATTCTAATAGCTAAAAGCACAATAAGACACCAACTCGCTTATGATACATAAAATAAGATTATCCATTACTCACTGAGGAGAATTCTCTATTACTCATTTTGAAATAATATTTACTGAAGATTTTCCATTTTCAGACATATATTCTATGCAATAAAGCCTTCTTTATGTTTTAAATTTCAAAGAGACACACAACCAATACTTTTGAATTTAATATGCTATAAAGATACTAGTTAAACCACCATGTAATCTGACAAGACTACACAACCCTTTTTCCAGACATAATCATGTTTATTAATCCAATCTTTCGCACATACCGGGTTATGAAACATAAAAATATTTTTAATAAGATAATCTCCATTACTAATTTCCTTGAACAATATGTTCACTGAAACTGAAAATGGTAGCTATAAGTTACTACTAATTTATTGAACAAACACATTTATTACGATTATTCATTTTCACCCACATTGTCAAGGAATTTTATAAAGAGACATATAGATATATTATATATATATATATAATATATATATATATATAATTATATATATATATATATATATAATATATATATAATATATATAATATATTATATATAATATATAATATATATATAATATATATATATATATTATATATATATATATATATATAATATATATATATACATATATATATATAGACATATATATATATATAATAATATATTATATATATATAGATATATATATATATACATATATATATATATATATCTATATATACATATATATATATATATATATATTATATACACTCAAGAGCCAAAACATTATGACCACCTGTCAATAACGAGTTGGCCCACCTTTGGCGAGCACACAGCTTCAACCCGCCTTGGCATGGATGCCACAAATCCTTGGTAGATGGCCGGAGACAGATTGTACTAGATGTTTAAGCAACGGTCACGCAAATCCGAGATATTGCTAATTGGTGATCTTTGAACTCTGAGCTGCCATCCCATGACATCCCAAATGTGTTCTATCGGATTGAGATCCGGTGAGTTAGGCGGCCAGGACATTAACTGGAATTTAGCATCATGTTCCTGGAACCACTCCAACACAATTTTAGCCTTGTGACACGGGGCGTTGTCCTGTTGGAACATTCCATTTCCAGCTGGAAAAACAGAGGCCATGTAAGGGTGCAACTGGTCTGCAATGATGTTCAGATACCCTGTAGCATTCATGGTCTGCTCTACCACAACCACGGGTCCCAGACACACCCAAGAGAACGTCCCCCAAAGCATAATACCGCCAACGACGGCCTGTGTATACCTACTGTACATTGAGGGAGCAACAGTTCACCTGGAAGATGGCGTATCCTGACATGGCCATCGGCGTGATGAATGACAAACCGTGATTCATCTGACCAGGCAACTCTCTCCCACTGATCCATGGACCAGTCGCGATGTTCCCGGGCCCAGCGTAGGCGCAGATGGCGATGACGCTTGGTCAGCAAAGGCACACGAGTGGGACGTTTGCTGCGTAGGCCCATATCCGACAGTGTCCGTTGAACAGTGTACTGCGATACTATTCTACTTGGCCCTGCATTGTATTGCGCTGTCAGCTCAGCCACTGTATGGCTCCGGTTTTGCTTCACCATGTGAGACAGTCTCCGACGACCTTTTTCTTTGATAGCTTGTGGATGTCCAACACCATGTCGTCTACTGCTGGTTTCACCGTCATTCATCCAGTTGCATAAGTACTAACAACTGTAGGTCGCGAACAACCCACGAGTCGTGCAGTTTCGGAAATACTTGTTCCGAGCCTTCGAGCCATTAGAAACTGCCCTCTATCAAAGTCGCTTAGATCCGCAGCTTTTCCCATCACACACAGAAGTAAGTGAAAGAATGATTCTTGAGACTCTCCAGCAGCAGTTAAATACCACTTCCACCTGATCGCGTGCCTTCCACGTCATCCAGGCGAATTCATTGCAAAATGTAGGGGTGGTCATAATGGTTTGGCTCTTGAGTGTATATATATATACAAGCTGAGTGGCAACCCAATGTGTTGCTTTTTTATTATTTAAAATGAAATGGCTTTACAGAGGCTGTTCACACATTTTTTAGACGATGTATATTGTAATCACAAAACTAAATTACATAAAATTCTTGTGTTTTAAACGTTCTATTTGACATCCCTTATCTGAACTATCTTTCGACACCGCAATTTCCAGGATAATAATGCCTTTTGAAGTGTCAGAAGAGGTATTCTATCCCATTCCTCCTGAACAGCTTTCCAGAGTCCTGTAAGGGTTTTGGGACGACGTTTGGATAATGCAGATTTTAAAAGTCTGAAAGCACAAAAATCCTTATTTGATACATCGGAGATTTAGTAGGGATATCAGTGAAGGGTATGGCCTTGATACCAGTTTTTTGTTCCATTTCTTTTAGGAAATTTACAGTTGATTTTGATGTGTGACTGTTAGCTTTATCCTGATAGAGTCTCACAGATTGATGGCACTGTGGGTAAAGCGATGGTATTCCATTCAGAAAAATTGGCGATAAAATATGTTCCTGATAGTATTTGGAGTTAACCTTGACATTTTTTCCCACTCTCTTTATTTTTAACTTGCCATTATAAGAAAAACCAGCAACAATCATGAATACCTTAGAAAAACTTTCTTTCGATTCTTTGAACCATGTACTCAAATTTTTTTCTCCCCTTTTATGATAATAAATGGCTCTTTTTTGTTGCAATCATTTAAATACACCCATGATTCATCTATTGTGACAATTGTTTTCCATTTTTCTTTTGATAAGTGTTTCTCATATCGAATTCTGCAGCGTGTCCTGCGTTCAGCGATATGATTTGGAAGAAGACGATGCACATTGCGTTTTTTCGCTTTCTTAAGATTTAAATCAACGTTTATCATTTTGCTTACACTGGACACCGAGCATTTTAATGATTTTGCAACTGTCCTTTGACTAGGGGGATTTTCTTTTAACATTAAACAACGTACCTTTGCAATAGTCGAAGATGTCTGTTTTTCCCTTAGATACTTGTTTGGAATTTTTGTCCCCCTTGAGGCTCCAATTTGACGTTTTTTCTTTCTTGTTGACGATATTACCTATCGACGGTTTAGATATTACAAAACCATGACTCTCACATCATTTTTGGATAACGGTATGTATTTCTCTTCGGAAAGAGCATAAATGTAGCCTTCGAACCACTGCTTTGTTAAAAACGCCATTTTGAATAAAACAAAACTTTCAAGCCGTAGACGATAATTTTGACTTTTAAAAACATAGTACAATTGCAATTATTTCTTTTGCAGCAAACGATTTTTTATTACCACTTACCAAAATCGTCTAAAAAATGTGCGAACAGCCTCTGTATATCTTAAAGGTTAAAAACTGTTTATTCCCTTTTAAAAATATATTAGATTTAAAAAAAAAATAATTATTTAAAAATTCCTTTTTCAAATTTTGCATTTTAAACAAAAAAAGCTCATTCAATTACAAAAAAATTCTAAAGGCTTTAACTTCTCCTTTCCTAAAACTAAAATTGTTTCTGGTACTTCAAATTTATTTCAATTATGTTCTTGTGGATTTCAATTATGTTCTTCTAATATGTTTTTGCACCCGACGGCGGCTGTTTTCGAACCCGGGACCTTAGGATTACGTCAGGAGCGATACCTCTTAGGCACCGCTACTGCGGTGAACGGAACTTTAAGAAACGGAAAGGAGCTGGCCCACCCGGAATGTCAACTTTTTCTGCTGTCCTCTTCTATTGAGTTCGGCAGTTTTAATTGAATAATTATAAAAGTTTAAAATTTTGAAAGTTTTGGATAGCATCAGTGCACGCGTCTCGGCCGTCCGCGTATATCGGTACCAGTCGCGATATCCTACTATGCTCGGTTCGCGAGATTAGCCCGTCCCCGTGTTTGCTAACTAACAAACTAACATTTGTTTACCTTCAGCTGTTAATAGTAAGATATATATATATATATATATATATATATATATATATATATATATATATATACATATAACATATAATCATATATATTATGTGTGTGGTGTGTAATATTACTACGTAATAAATGTAATCCTTGTTTATTTTTTAAATTTTAAAGGAGACACAACAACCAAAAACTTTTTAATTTTAATGCACAAAAAGTAAAACAACTAGTTAAACCCCCATGTAAACCTGACAATACTAGTATACACGTTTCTCTTTCAAGGCATCATCAGTGATTATTAATACAATCTTTCGCATCACAACTGGGTTATGAAGCATAAAAATATTTTTAATAAGATAATCTCCATTACTCATTTCCTTGAACAATACGTTCACTGAAACTGAAATATGGTAGCCATCAGTTACTAGTCATTTTATTGAACCAACACATTTATTACGACTATTGATTTTCACCAACATTGTCAAGGAATTCTATAAAGAACATAATAGAAAATTTTATATTTTAATCCAAAAAAAATCAGCAAAATTCCATTAGATTAAAGTCACATTAAGAGATAAACTCACTTCTGTTGCATAAAAATAAAATATCCATTACTAATTGATAAGAATTCTCTATTACTCATTTTCAAATAATATATTACTGTTTCTGAAAGACGATGTTTCATTTTCAGGCATATATTTTATGTAATAAACATGCAAGTATGTAATAAATACTATGTAATATATATAAGTTCTATGTATTAAATATGTAATCCTTTTTTATTTTAAATATCAAAGAGAAACAAAAACCACATACTTTTTTAATTTTAATATACAAGTAAAGCAAGTAGTTAAAAAAACCCATGTAAACCTGACAATATTATACACATTTCTTTTTCAAGGCATCACCAGTGATTATTAATCCAATCTTTCGCATCACAACTGGGTTATGAAGCATAAAAATATTTTTAATAAGATAATCTCCATTACTCATTTCCTTGAACAATACGTTCACTGAAACTGAAATATGGTAGCCATCAGTTACTACTCATTTTATTGAACCAACACATTTATTACGATTATTGATTTTGGACCACATTATCAAGGAATTCTATACGGTTTTTCTTTCGCATTTAATAAAGGAAATTGGATTTTAGTGGATTAGAGATGGAACAAATGACCCGGAGGGTGATTTAAAGCAAAAACAAACACATCAGAAATAATTATGTGGAAGTTTGATTTATCGCTGGGAATGGTCGAGCGTTAATGCATCGAGACTACCGTCCATATTGAAGTGTGATGATAGGTTTTGCTTTTAGTTAAGTCTTGATAAATGAATGAAGGATCCAAGCAATATTTTGGTGTAATTTGAAAATTGGAAGTTATAAAAACAGTTATTCACTGGATAAAATATGCAAATGTTGTGTCTGCAATTAAATTAATACGGAAAATGTCAGCACTCTGTGAATGCCATTTTTTTAGTAAGATAATATAATAAATATAATTATTACTGTGAATATAATTTAAATGATATTTATATTACTAGCAGAACCAAGTGTTAAATACTGGTATTACTTC
>OU015490.1:198904134-198954134 GCA_907164885.2 Dolomedes plantarius | reverse complement strand
ATGACACGGTGTTCCAGTGGGTAAAGTGAAACATATTCGCTATTGGAAAGTTGTTGTGGGCTGGTGATTATACATGTTAGAGGAGTTTTTAGTCAGAAATAAGTTAGCAGGATAGAAGCTTAGTCTTTATCTCTTCAATAGACACAAAGATATAGGCGAGGAGGATTGCAGTAGCGATTAAAAAAGATCTCGTGTCACTTAACGTGGTTGATTCGAATTTTCCATCGCGTGTCGAGAGTATCAATATGCCGTTGGATCTGATCCATTTTAGAGTATAAAATCTGACTTGAAAGATTATTATTTTATTTATTATTCTGGTTTAATGCATGACTTGAAACTTTTTGATTTTATTTATTTTTATTTTTTCGCTCGCTGTTTGCTAACTAAACCTAACGTGGACGCCATTATCTAGAGGGGTGATTTCACAAACTGTAAAAACTTCCATTTACCGGACGCACCCCCTTATAAATTGTTGGTTTTTTATTAATTAATTAAAAATATAAAAACTAATCTATCGGATCAAATTGTGAATCTAAACCATTCTCGAATCAACTAAATTGCACACACAAAATTTCATAAAAATCAGTCCAGTCGTTTAGGAGGAGTTCAGTTACATACACACGGACAGAAGAAATATATTATAAGTATATATATATATATATATATATATATATATTATATATATATATATTATATATATATATATATATTATATATATATATATATATATATAAATTCTTGTGTGTATGTGTGTGTGCTTGATTAAAACACTTGCAAATCTGGAACCGTGCCTTATTATTAGGCTTTACGTAAGAAGCTTACACTCTAGAAAAACTTTACAGTAGAACAATATCGTGATTTTCTATATTTACAACAGTCCAAGAGTTTTCCCTTAAGTTTCTAACTTATCAATATTTACATAGTCTGTATGATAGTTACTAGAAGCATTTAAGGCGTTCTAAAGGAAGAAATTTAAGACCGTTAAAAGTACTGGTATTGTGGGAACGTATGTTATCGGGAAATATCTTAGTGTATTTGTTTGAAAATAAGGAAAAAATGTAAAATTAAGTTTTGGCCCTTTATTAAAAGCGTATAAAGGCGCAAAATTATACTGCAAATTAAAAATCAATTTATGTTAAATAATGGGTTGTATTATGAAGTCGAGAAGAACATGTGGCCGCGAGTAAAGTAAAGCAAATTGAGCAAAGTATTCTGGCCTTTTCAAAATACTTTTGATTATCTTAATATTTGTCTAAAACTGCACTTTATCTTTCACAGCCAGATATATTAAGACATCATTTTTGTATTCTTGTGAATTAATTTAACTGGTAATAGCTTCATCCGTTCTGTTTGAAATTTAAACATAGATCTTTTTGGCCACAATTAAATGAAGTAGCGTTATAGTCATATTATGTTCCCTTGGAGGAATAGTATGGACGTAGATGACTTTTGCTATTGAGATTTAGAGTTTCAGAAATTTTATTTCTCTAAATTGTATAGCGTATACGTATTCATTATTTTTTTTAAATTATGGATAATTGAGAGGGAAAAGTAAACGCCAAAAGGTTGCTGGTATATGATTTCCCTACCCTAAAAATTACTTCTACGTATTTAAAACTGATCAATTTAGCTACAGGTTTCAGTGTACTTTTGATAAACTACCGATTATCAAAAGTAGGAGCTAATCTGTAATTATAAAAAAAAATGAAATCAAATTATTAAAGATTTACTCATATCAAGCATGCGTATTTTAAAACGAATTTTCAGACAAAGTAAACAGTTACCAAAAATAAACATATACTAATCTGTAATTTGAAAAATGCTGACGGGAATTTTTTTAAAACATCGTAACATGACGTTCAAAATCTGAGAGTAACTCTTTAGTTGTGCTACACATTATTAAAATGTTGTGCAATATTTCATACACCCTTTTTTAGGTAGTTTCGGGTTGTTAGTCAGAGAACTAAATTAGGGAGTGGTATCTTTTTTTCCCGTTACACTGCTGTTTACGCAATTTTGTCTATAACGCCCTCTCCTACTCAGGGATTTAAACTTGCTAATTTTTACAAAATGCCAGTACCCTGAAATTCCAGCCAGTCTTAATTAGAAAAAATTCTTTCCTTCAATGATTATAAAGAAATTTTGTAGTTAATTAATTAATATTTCCTGTAAACTCTTAATAAACAAAAGTCCAAAAGCCAACTTATTACCCAACGTTTATTTAATTATCACTAATTAGTAACAGGTGGTCGAGTTTTAACATAATTACTACAGTAACCTCTATATATCTGTGAATAGAACACGTAAGAAAATATAAGCCGCTTTGTTTGTCTTTCATTCACATAGATATTACAGTAATCCCGAGATAAAAGGAAGTAAATTCTTAATTGGGTATTAACACGTAGATTTCGTAAACACTTCTGTAGATGTAATAAGATTATCTGATGCATCAAAACCCCTCTTATCAGTATCTGATTCTTTTGGTATCTATGAAAATATTTGTAAATGAGTGTTAACGAAACGTTTTTATCCATACCGACTTAACATTTGTAAAAATTGTAAATTTGATGGATAGATGGATTTGAAGAAGAGGGGTAGCAAACACATTTTTATGGTTCTCAATTCGAAAAAAATATGTCAAAGTATTGAACATTGCAAGAACTTGCTTTTTCTTCATTCATACAAAATGCACGGTGTGGCAGAAAGTACTCCCACATTTCTTAAGGTCACTGATAAGGAAGTGGTGGAGGGGGACTGTACTGGAGATGGCAACAGCTCGGGCATATTTTCTAGTTGTCAGTAGACACCACGAGTTGGTCCGGTGAATATCGTGTTTTCGTTATCGAGGCACTCTTTAAAAACAACGATTCTGTGACCGCGACACAGGACATGTTTCAGGCTCTATTCATCTCATGCTGTTCCTGATTGAAACACATACCTGTGATGGGTTTCGAACGTGAGATTAAGTGGGTCTACATTACCAAGGAAACCGAGTGGCTGTCCTCTGGATATTAGAGCACCTGAAAATGACACGAGTCCGTTTATATATATATATATATTCATTCGTGAGGAAGTTGCCGCTATTAACGCAGAGATGACCAACAAGAGTGATAAAAAACTGTAGAGAACGGCTAAGACAGTGTGTTGTATATAACGTGTACCACCTGAGTACGTTAAGAAATATTCTCCTTTTTTTCCTGTAAATTGTTTCTTTCGTGTTACTATCCATTCTACTCACTCTGTACGTGAAATCGGTCATTATTGTGAATCCCGTAATCATTGATTTTACAACTTTTTCAATCCCAAGTTAAACATAAATAAGGCATAATAATTTTAAAAATATACATAAGACTAAAGAAGTGGACATATGGATAAAGAAGGAACACAAATACATTAATTATTTATGTCGTATAAAGACATATGCACATATAATATGCATATAGCAAAATAATTACACATGCGTGGATAATTATGTAGTTACATAAAAATTAAGAAGTATAAATAAATATATATTATGGGAAAAGGAGATTTTTAGCTATTATCGACAAAAGAAGAGCATAGTTCAAATATAATTATTAGGCTCATGAACTTGGCAAATGAATAATAAACGTACAAATACACTAAAACATGCATATAAGTTATACATAGATAAAGGAGAAAAATTAAAAAAATATTCATTGAACTAATGAAGTTAACATATGGATAAAGAATGAATACACAAATACATAAATTATTCATGTCGTAAATACACATATGCATAACATGCTTGTACATAGTTATAAAATTCGTGTACAAATATATAGTGGTATAAAAACTAAGGAACATAATTTAATATATATAAGCAAAGTAGGTATTATTGTTGCTATAGAATAGAAAAAAGGGGCATTAACTTTAAATACAATTCTTAAAGTTAATGAACCTGGCTCATGATTCAATAAATAGTCAAATATATACTAACATGGATATACACTACCAATCAGTATTTATATCTGCCAATAAGTATTTGGACACCCGTGATAGAAAAGAAAAACAAAATTTCTTCATATTCAATAGTTAACAGAGCCTCCACGGGAGGCAATTATAGCCTCAACCCTCCGGGGCATGTTCTCCACAAGTCCATGTATGACGGTTAGTGGTATTTTCTTCCACTCGACTTGGAGAAGACATGTAAGTTCGTTCATCGACTTTGGATGATTGTTGCACCCCTGAATTCGGTGTTCCAACTCGTCCCAGAGGTTCTCGAAAGGGTTCAGGTCTGGGATCTGGTCAGGCCATTCCATTCGGTTAATCCCATTGTCACCATACCAATCCATGGTGGACCTCGGAACATGACAGCTTGTGTTGTCGTCCAGGAAGTAACATGGGTTGAACCCGTAAAACTGCCACACTGTAGGAAGCACACTGTCATCCACAATAGTGCAGTAGGCGTCGGCGTTGAATTTATCATGAATTGGGACCAAGGATCCCAGTTCATACCAAGAAAAACACTCCCAGACCATAATTCAACTTCCGTTTAACTTTACTATGAACACAATGCATTCTGGCAGGAGGCGTTAACCAGGCTGCCGCCGACCCTGCCATCTGAACGGTAGACGGTGAACCTTGATTCGCCACTCCAGAGAACCCGTTTCCACTGATCTACGGTCCCCTTTCGACATTCTTTGCACCACATTAACCGAGAAGCGTGGTTGGACTTTGTGATCAAATGCTTATGGGCGGCAGTACGACCATAAAAACCAAGCAGATGTGCTTCCTTACGGATGGTATTCATCGAAACAACACTCCCGGATGTCTGTTTAAACTCCTGGAGTATGTTGGCAATTGGTTGAGTGCGGTTATTTCGATTATTTCTCTGGTCTAATTAGCCCTCGTGTAGCAAAAAATTGACCAAGCGATCCAAACCTAACGAAAGCGAATTTCTCTGGAGAGTTTCCGTCGGTCTCTATCTCTAAGTTTCATGGTCCTGCCGACTCGGGGCACATTCCTACAATCACCGCTCACCTTCCCCTTCTGAATCACATAGGCCACTGACGATTTAGGGTAATTAAGCTCTCTAGATATGTCCTTTAAGATCGGCCCTTTCTGTGATACCCGACGATTACACCTTTCTCGAAATCAGATAACACTGCACTTCGTGACATCTTGAATGCGACTAGGGCCAATGTTATTTCCTACACGATATTTAATGGCGGAGGACGTGACGCGCATCAGGACCGTAGATATCGTCTTTTGAATGAATGCCCAAATACTTATTGGTAAATAGATAAAAGGGAATACTTTAATATATATTGTTGGTAAATGATATAATACAGATGATATATGCAAAGAAGGGTGAAATATAATGCTATTCATTGAGCTAATGAAGCAAAAGAATAATCAAAGAAACAGGCAAACACATACTAACATGCTTATATATAGCTGCATAATTATCCACGAATGCAAAATTATATATTTATATGTAGATAAAGAAGATTGATTTAACATATGATATAAATAAGTACATTAAACAACCAAGCGGACTTGATGCGAAAATAATGATGAAACAGACAATTGAATACTAACATGCATGTATATAGCAGTATAATTATTATATGCATGCATTTTTATATAGCTAATATACATAGAAGATGAAAAAATTTAACATAAATTAAAGATAAATGAGATATAAATATTATAGGAAAAAAGCTGAATAAATACCTTCAATTAAGCTAATAAGGTTTACGTATGAATAAATAATGAAGCAGGCATAAATATAATAACATGCATACACATACTTAAAGTCCAACATAGTTTCCTTGTAATACAATACTGCTAAATTGGCTTCAAATACCACCATGTTGATAAAAATAGAGTACTAATGAGTGTACAAAGAATGTAATAAAATCCGATGAGTTGCAAGTAATTTTTAATTATATTTCCTTCATTAAAATAAAATACTGGTAATCAATGTTTTGTCATGAAGCTTACAAAAGACGAAACATCTATTTTAATATTAATTTACTCTATTTTTGAACTGAAAATCAAAATGATTTGTTCTCGGCAAAGCTTTAATTTTAAGGAAAACAGTGCCAATATAGTGGTGTTATTCATGGTACCTCTAAGTGAAAGATAGAATACAGAAATGTTTAAGCTTCCTAAAAAATGGAAAATCAACCCAAAATTTTGCCATTACAAGCAATATTTAACTATCAAAAAGAAATTGCATCTCAGAGTGATGAGAAATAATTTATGATGACTCATTCATGAATAATTAATCACTCGAATGGATTAAAATATTTAATTATCTTAAAATAAACATTTCTTTTGGAGCATACTGAAATTAGCAGGAATTTTTTTATGTTATTTAAATTGTTGCTAACCCAAAGAGTAAGGGGTGTACAAGCATATTTAGAAAATAAAAAATACATTTCTTTATTGCAGGGTAATTGACGAATAAATTAGGTAATATTATATACAAATTTTTACCCAGTGAAAATATTAAATTTATTTTTTAATTAACCTCATGTAAGAATGGCATTGCACAGTTTAGGGAAACTTTATTGCTTTAACAAAAAACGTTAAACTTATATATTTTAAAATGTTTATATTTATTTTGAAGCTAAAATATTAACTTAAAAAACTCGGTTTTAAATATTGTATTTAATTAAGCAGCTATTTCTAACATCTGAATTTAAATAATCAGCTAAGTAATACATGGTGAGTCTAGATATCATTTTTTTGTGTACACTACTTTTGTATCAAGCTAGAGATTGCTTTTACACACCTTTTTTTGTGAAGTGAGATTTTTCCCACTAGAAGATAACTTAGTTATTAAAACATTTAATCTGGAAATTTAATAGACAACTAAAAAAACTTTATTCCATTTTTATATTATGTCTAAAACTACGCAAACCTAACTTAAATGCTGACTAAGGACTTGTTCAGTTAACTTCCGGAACGTAGCGCTGTGTTCTTCCTTTGGAGCTGTTATTGTTGACATATATATATATATGTGTGTGTGTGTGTGTGTCCCTCTGTAACTGTGTCTTAGAGCAATGTTGGCGGGGTTATATCTGGTGCCTTGTTCCCTCCAGATCGGCAGACGCAATGAATCGCTCTCTAGTGTGAACCTGGACTCATATGTAAAGAGTACAGAAGTCCATTGTAGTCTGGACCAGGAAACGTGCTGTCTTGCCCAACATAAACGGGCACATCTCAGTCGTCGGTTAAGTGGGACACATATAACTGGTCGTCTTGCATAGATACCACAATTGTGAAAGCGTCTTTGAACCGTAGTATCCGACATTCTTGTCCCTGGAGCTATAAAATGATCTGAAACAAGCTGAGGCACACTAATACTTCTACTTCTTCGGGTCGAAAGAGCTGTAAAGCGGTCTCCCGCAGGTGTTGTAACTCGTAGTCGGCTTGGAACATGTCTTCTAGACACAGAATCTTCTGATGTAAACTGCTTCCACAGTCGTTGGACCACACTTCGAGACACATTGAGTGTCTAGCAGCCTCAGCTTGTGACAATTCCATTTCCATCCATCCAATCGCCCGCCACCTTAATGAATCGGGTGAACGACTTCTCCGAGACACTGGTAGACTCTCCTGGATGCTGTCAACGAAGTTGCCAACAAAAATTGAAAATCAATAATCATGCGCGATACACACACACAAAGTCAGGAAAGTTTGATTTTTCCACATTTTTGCTTACTCTTATATAAGTGACAATTCTTTAAAATGAAAGTGCTCACCAAGGTTTTTTTGCAGAAGTTTTCTTAAAGTTCGATACTATCATTCATACACACTAAGAATTTTATTGCTACTGTCTTTATTTTAATGGTGAGCTTCGAAAAACATGTTGTACAAAGATAAATTTTTGCTTACTCATGATAATTTTTTTGAGAATATTTTGAGAAGTTAGCAAAATCCCTACATTTTATGCATGATCACTTTCCTCTAAATAAAAGTACTTTTAATGACATATTCTTTTTTTTTAAAAATCAGTTCTGCTAGAGATTTTTTCATATAATTGCTTTTACTAATTAAACCAAGATTACGATGGTAATTCCATTTTAATTTGATTTAGTTTTAAAGAATCAAACCACATTATAAAATACTGATGGATCCTAACTATTAAACCGAATTTTTTTATAATTTTCTATTTTTTTAGTTTATAAATACTTTGGAAACACAAAGATAAACTATTGTAATCATTTTAAAAATTTATTAATAAACTTTATATTTTAATCGATTATTTATTAAAAATATTATCAGTTCATAGCTGTCTGCCTCTATCTTCAATCCTAATGTCATGTCTATATGCTAAATTTCCTATTTAACGTCAGTGTCGAAATTCTCATCATTTCGCCATAATTTATGACTTAACTTAGCTATACCACTTTAAGATTCACATTATGATAATTTCGTGTTTCATTCCAGTTCATTAAACAAGTAAAGATTAGGATTAATGACACATGATACCATAAGCAAATGATACACAACATAGTACTCGATATAGAATTTTACATGGCTAAACATAAATATTTCATTGTTAATTGCTCCCGCTAAATTTCAAAATTAACGTTCACGTTACAAACCCACTACAAAGGAAATTTAAGATTCTCTTTATTTGCATTTTAAATGTAGTAAATGCGTCTCCCCCAAAATTGCGTACTGACTTAATGAGTTCTTCATCATCTATTGTTAAATTCCGAAATGACCAAAGCTTCACTAAATTGAACTACTTCTGAAGTTTGGAAGATCATAAATCATTTCCAAGTATGGACCAGATTTCTGAAATGAGAATTCTTTGGCCAAAAAAAAAGGAAAACTGATTTACTTGCATCATCTGTAAAATCTGTCAGTTCAAGGTAATTTAAATAAGTGAATAAATATCATTAAGTTTTAGAGGGTGAAAAGTGTTTAACTGTTTAGGGACTGATATATTTAGTATTTGAGGGAGCTAAAATTTAAGCATTTACGATACAAAAATTAGGAGTAATTTAAATATCTTTATCATTCAATGAGGAAAAATATAACGTCTTTAAACAAGTCCAAAAAAATGTATGCTTTGTATTATGTGCATGTAGTGCATAAGTACATGTTGTTAGCTATAATTTAAATGATAAAGTAAAATTCCTTGGAACAAATATGAAAAAAATATTTCAAACAGTAGCTGAAATCTGTGAAATGTTTAACGACGCTTGGAAGTTTTTATACCGTGAGATATTTTTTTTGTTATTTTTTAAAGACTCTTTATTTTTAAAACATAAATTTTATTTTAGGTCCAAGGTTATTAGAAAACTTTGGCAGAATTTTGTAATTTCCACTTTACTGTGGTGCGTATACGCACTTATACAGAGACGGAAGTTTAAAAGGGTCGAAATAAATTCTCCTCCTAAACTGTGATCCATAAAAATAATGTTTGATTGACTCTATTGTTGAATTTATCAATCCTTCGACTAAAATGTGACTTTGTTACGCAAACACTCGCAAGGGTACAGAAAACTCCAAGCTTAGAACATTTTATTTTAACTTGGGATAGCTGAGATATTTAAATTTTTAATTTTCTCTCATAAAATCAGACAATTTTTCCATCAATATTAATTTGGGGGGGAGGCAATATTTACTAAACTTTTGTTGCAATTTTATAAAATATATAACTATAACATTCTTATTGCTTTGGACAGAAAAAAAATATCACTTATAAATATTTTTTGAAATATTGAAAAACATATTAAAAAAGTAATTTTCTTCTCATGATGCACAAATAAACTTCGACATAAAAGCTTAATATACAACTTAAGCTCAATATAAAAATTAAGCTGAATATAAAAATACTCTAAAACCATTTATTTTCTATAACGTTGTAATCGAAATACAGGCGTGTATTTAAACTTTTGTTCTTAAAGCAAAACAATTTTAATTTATACTCCAGATAATTTGGTTGAGAGAATGTAATCCATAATGTTTTACAGGCTTTCACGTCTCTTATATTTTGTGGTGGATTCAGTAAAGCTTATTTCAATATCTTTATTTAGATTTGAATGTTCTGATCTAACATTCATACTTATTTGTACGAGACTAAATTTTGTCTCTTTTAACATTGTGTATCTGAAATTCGGAATTCATGTTTTTTTTTCCTTTTTACAAAAAAAAAAAACGTATTTATTCCTGTTAACATTTTGATTAAAGACTTCCTGTATGTAATACTAGAATGTGTCCTTTTGACAACCGAATATAAAATAACCATTTTCTTTCTTCAGATCATTTGAAACCTCTCATCACTTTTTTTGTTTCTTTTTTCGTTTCCTTAAATTAAAAACCTGAAAAGGAAAAACTAGCTCATATTTACATGGCTGGACCTATACTCAGCCTGAAAGGAATAAAATTAAACTTGGAAGCAGTCGGCTCGAATCGTTTATTAGAGCGACAAAAGTACATCCGTTCATTTCAAAAGATAGCTCGGAAATAATATCACCTTTCAACCTTAAACGCGAGGACGAGGTAGACATGTGACTATTATTTGTAGGGTCAGCAGATTTTGAGGCTCGCGATGCTAACCCACACCTGAATTCGGTATACACGTGTAGAAATGCAGCGGCACGCGATTCAATTCTGTGGCTAAGGGTTTTAAAGCGATAAATTAGTATTACTGGGGAAAGGGAAGGATTTTAAGAAAGGTAATTCAAAAGATATGAAGGGCATAATATTTAAGATAGTTCACTTACACACACACACACACATATATAGTATATGTGGAGAATTTATTCCCACGGTTGAAATATCAAAATGCATTAAGACGTATTCTTTACTATCATTTAATTAAGTATTAAATACTTAATTAAATGATATGTTCACACAGATGACTATCATTTAATTAAGTATTAAATACTTAATTAAATGATATGTTCACACAGATGACTATCATTTAATTAAGTATTAAATACTTAATTAAATGATATTTCACCTTATGTTCACACAGATTATCACAATAAGAAAAACACGGAATATCAGTGCCCGTCAGGCATGACATTAACGTTCGTCCAGCGTGAGATAGATAAAACAGCATACAGTCTGCACTCAGCGAAGGTAAAAACACTGCGTGCGTTCAATTCGTCTCCACCCTGTCAGCACCAGCGGTTGAGTTGCAACTCGTCTGCTGAAGCGGGGCCGCGGGCCTCATCCGTGACGCCACAAGGATAGAATATCCACACACATACACACGCATATATATATATATATATTATATATATATATATATATATATATATATTATATCTAATATATATAATAATATATATATATATATATATATATATATATATTATTATATATTATATAATTTATATATATATATATATATATATGCATTACGGACGCGGGCCGAAGAATGATTGCTGAGTGGTAGCTTTGGCTTAATTTTCTCGCCTCATCAACCTGAGAGTAAAATAGATGACTTGTAGCCCGGCCGTGCATCACCGACGTTTTAAAAATCCATTCCCGCAAATCTCCCACCTCGAACACAGAAATACAACAAATTCTAACACATTTTATTAATTCACTGGCGTAGTTGCCGAGATGACTGCGGCAAGGAAATAGTACAGAAGTCCGTCGTTTTTTGGGCTGCAGAAACTTTTATCACTTCATCTCATCACGTGACAGTAGGGTGTGGATTAATATGGTACTGACGCTACGATTGAGACAATTTCGTTAAAAAGTAAGCCATCTTGAAGAAAACTGCCTAAGGCTAAAATTACCTGTATTAAGGAATTTTAATAGACTTTACTGGGAAGATTTACTAAGATTTGGAAATATAGTTTGATATTTAATTCGGATGCCCAAGGGAAATAGCTAGTTTAAGAGTTTAACAAGAGGTATGTAATTTTTAATGTTATAGATTATTAAATTGAAAAATTAATAGTTTTTTAATGTTATATATATATATATATATATATATATATATATAAATTCTTGACATTTGTGCTATTTAGGGAAGAGTGATGTCATTCTTTATAGTACACGAGACTGCAGTAAATAGCTGGTTAGTTTATTATTTAATATATCTTAGTCCAAAGCTAAATAGCTAAAAGTCAAGCAAACTACATTTCTTACTTTTTATCGTTTTATTTAATAACTATACACATACACACACACACACACACACATATATATATATATATATATATATATATATATATATATATATATATATATATAATATATTATATATATATATATATAACTATATTATTGATAATCAACTGTAACTGAAACTCATGCTTCCTAACAGACTATTTAAATTTAATATCATTCTTTACATGCAAATAAAAGACATTTGAGTTACTCAAATTTATTTGAAATACTCGAAATTTTATTTTAAAACAAATACAATTCTGTAGTTTCATAAATACAAATTTATTAAAATTGCAATAGATTTTACAAATCTCTTTCAATTTTGAAACGATAAACATGTTTATAATTAAATGGGGAAATTTTATTTTCCAGCTTTATTTCGAGAAACGTTATTATCTCAATGAAAACAATGTATTTCTTTTATTCGGTATTTTTTGTTGTACGAAACAAAATGCTTCGTAAGAAATCAATTTTGTAGTTGAATAGAAAATGGGAATGAGGATTTTTAATTAATGTTTAAATTTTCATATTTAAATATATTGCCTCTGAGTTAATTGCAGGTATATGAATCCAAGTAACGAGAGATTTTCGGAAATCATGCTTTGTCTTTTTAAGCAAGTAATTTTAAGAATCCCGATTAAATGGCATATTTTTATTTTTTATGCTGAATCATATGTCATTTGCATGTAACCGCTTTGTAGGCAATACATATATTTCAAGAAATAATTGTTTGAATTCCTCTTAACGACTAATGCATTTTCGGGAGAAAAACAGGTAAAAAATTCTGTAAATATAAATTAATTGCAGTTTGAATTATTCAGAAAATCTCTAAACGTGTATGAAATATATATCCAGAATAACTTTACTGTTTATTCTTTCATTGAAAGTTTGTACCTTTCATTAGGGTGCCCTGCTTAATATGTTATTAAATATTTCAATGTTTGTATATGAATGGGAGAGATATATTGTTATAAGTTTATAGTGTATATGCACTTCTACCCTTCCTTTGGGTATGTATATCTTGAAGTGGCACTCTAAATAATTTTATTCAAACACAGTTCTTACATAGCAACGTTTATTTAAATATTTGCACATATAGATTTAACTTTTCAACATAAAGCATACGTACTACTAGTACGAATTATATAGCTTTCATGCAAGGGAAATACAATTCAATATATTCAATTGTATAAATACTCATTCAAGAAACATACACTCTGCAACTCACTCGTATAACTACTCATTCAAGAAACATACACTTTGCAATACTCACAGATACTTTGAAAGTATACCAGCAGTGCTGCCACGTAAACTTTGGGCCTAACAAGAACTCGCGTAGGTTTGAAGAAACCTAGCTATGCCTCCAGCGGCTGCTCGCAAAACTCAACTATTATTAAACCAGACTCTAAGCCTAGCTCCTTCCTCTCACTTCCTTTCGCTTCTACGAGTATCTTCTTTAAGTATCGTCTTTAAGTATCTTCTTTAGTATCTTCTAGCTGCTTGGTATTTATACCAACCGCGTATGCCGCAATTAGCATATCTTAAGCGGCTTCTTTAGATTTATTGACTAAAAGTTCGATTATTGTGAATCGAATCTTATGTAAACTTTACAAGTTACTAAACAACCAAGTCTTTAAATAACAAATAAATGTAATGTTATTTTTCAACATTTGCAGCGTTATTTATAACTCAGTCTATATTGTCAAAGTTCAACCTTTCTCTTTCTAAGGTCTTTTTTTATTTATGCCTAAGCGTGAGCATTACCGTCCGCAGACGACATATAACGTATCATAGAGCTCTACGTATTGATGTTATTCTTTGACAATGCATTTTATTTGGGTTTTACAATTATAGATAACAGAAAATCCGTAAAGCATCGAGTTAAACAGAAACCAGTTGGGGGGAGATCACCTCTGCACTCACAAAAATACACTGATTTTACAATCAAGCTTAATGTGTTGCCATACAGTTAATTCATAATTAATTTAAACCAGTTTTCTAGGGTGAATTGTACAAAGCTTTATCTATTAGAAAACAAATGCAGAATTGTTGGGAAATTATTAGAAATTATTTTATGTAAAAAAAATAATGTATAATCAATCTTGGGTCAATGCAGTGTGAAGAATACTTTAAAAACTATAAGAGATATATATTAAATTATTTGTATATATTCTATCCATAGGTTATACTTTAATATATTCCTTAAAATAATTACCATATTTCACATAAAAATATTTTTTCAAGCAAATGTATTGTAATGTACAGGACATATAAAATCTTTTCACAAAAAAATGCTGTAAAAAAATTAGTAATATACTTACCTAAATACAAATCTTATTATAAAATTATACAAAATTTTATCAATCTGTGACCATTAATTTTGAAGAAATAGTGCAAACAAGTTTGAAAATAACAGTTTTTTAGAAAAAGCCATTTAAGGTTTAAAGTTTTTTTAAATTACTTTACTATTAGCTTTATACATTTGGCCATAAAAACGTTTCTAATAGTAATCGACTTCATTTTTTCAAAAAGATTCCTCACATTCCATTCTTCAAAATTAAATCACAATAAAAAATAGAATTGCAAAGTACAGTAGAAGTGCAATCACATGCGATACCTGCCAGATTTTAACATAAAAGTAATCAGGAATATTCATTTATTTATTTGCCTAGTAAAATACCCCAGGTGTGCATATTGATGTCAAGACATTCGAGTATCAGGAATCATTGAAAGTTTTCCTTCCTTTCTTAGACTGCACAATAACAATCAAGGATGAAACTGTTGCTTCTCTATGTCTACTTCATATCGCAGGCATCAAAAAGGTGCGTTACCTCCAAACCATGGTGATATGTAAGAATACCAGTATTTTGAACTATGTGGATTGCTGTAAACATTTAAGTTAAAATATTTCATAACATGATAGAAATTCTGCTAGTTTCAGAATAACTGTATTCAGCTGTAGAATCAAAATATCGTTAATAAGACGCATCCATAACAAATCCATTAAGTCAGATTCTCCCCCAAGGTATGGTTTGGTTTGGATTGGAGCCCTACGGTCAACTTTTTGCTACACAAGGGCTAATTAGACCGTCTCCCCCAAAGCCCTGCTCTGCTGCCTCATTGTGGCAGGTTAGGCCCGTTGCACACACGGCGTTTTTATCAATGGCGGAAATTTTCCATCGGACGTCGTTCTAAAAGTAGAGCTTACACACAGCGGAAAACTCCGTCGCCGGGGGAAAAGGCCCACCAATCCTTTTCAAATTCTGCACGTGTCCAAGAAACCAGAGGTATCGCACCTACGCCCCCTCCCCCCAGCCGGGATCGGAGGAGCCCTCCTTTTCGAATCCCCTATACGATTCCAAGAAAACCAGCGCGCCCCCCAGCAAACCCCCAAACCCCCTCCCGCAAATGACCCTACGACGGTAGAATCCGCTGTGTGTGTAAGGCCCGTTGCACACACGGCGTTTTTATCAATGGCGGAAATTTTTCAATCGGACGTCGTTCTAAAAGTAGAGCTTACACACACAGCGAAAAACTCCGTCGCCGGGGAAAAGGCCCACCCCTCCTTTTCGAATCCTGCACGTGTTCAAGAAAACCAGAGGGGTAGCACCTACGCCCCCCTCCCCCCAGCAGGAATCGGAGGAGCCCTCCTTTTCGAATCTCCTTTACGATTCCAAGAAAACCAGCACGCCCCCCCCCCCAAACCCCCAACCACACCCTCGCAAATGACCCTACGACGGTAGACTCCGCTGTGTGTGTAAGCGTGCATAGGGTCACATGGATAACTAGTTCAATCTGGCGTCAACGAATCCGCCAGCGCACAGTGGCACTCGACAGCTGCACAAGCTACCGTCGAAGAAAAATTTCATTTTCCGCTGTGTGTGCAAGCTCCAATTGACTTCTGTGGTCTACTGTTGGAACGACGTCCGATGGAAAATTTCCGCTAGAGATAAAAACGCTGTGTGTGCAACGGGCCTAAGCGTGCATACACGGCGCTTACACACACAGCGATAACTAGTCCATGGATCACATGGACTAGTTATCGCTCCGGTCACATGGATAACTAGTTCAATCTGGCGTCAAAAAATCCACCAGCGCACAGTGGCACTCGACAGCTGCACAAGCTACCGTCGACGAAAAATTTAATTTTCCGCCCAGTGTGCAAGCTCCAATTGACTTCTGTGGTCTACTGTTGGAACGACGTCCGATGGAAAATTTCCGCCATTGATAAAAACGCCGTGTGTGCAACGGGCCTAGTGTTCCTAGACGGAATGGACGAAGTACGTCGGAACAGTATATTCCTGCCAGGGTCACCCAAGGCGTGAAGGCCCTTCCATTTTGCCCAGCTAAAGCGCTGCAAGCAAAGTCATGCTTCATCCTTCGGTGCCTCACCGTCCTCGGACCTTCTGAAGTTGCATTTTCTACCCTTCATCATGACTCGTCGGTTTGAGAATTTTGGAAATACTGCCGCGTCCGTCGCTCAGGATAAAAACGCGTTCGGAGTATAAGTAGTAGCGTCCGTTCGAAAAATAAAGTACAGTCTATCCTGACATGTATTGGTTGCCAGAGGAGCCAGGTGTACTCCAATCCTAGCGCGGTTCTTTATCTTTTGAAAACTCACGAGTTCATGGACTTGATCTGATGTTGCTGTCGGTCAAGCGGGATAAACAACAACAACAGGTATTGACAACCAAAATCTCGCAGAGTAAATTATGCCATTTTACTGCCATATTTAAATTATTAATTTATATATATATATATATATATATATATATATATATATTATATAATATATATATAATATATATACATACATACATATTATTGATAGTCAACTATAACTGAAACTCATGCTTTCTAACAGAGACTATTTAAAATTAATATCATTCTATAATAACATAAAACATAATTTGTCTTATGTTATTATAACATAATTATTAAAACATAATTATATAATTAAAACTTAATTTTATTATTAAAGCTTAATTATGTTTTTTAAAACATAATTTGTCTAATAACTCAAACTTGTCTAATTTTGTTAAACCAGGAGTATTTAATCCTTTTTAGTAGTGACTTTCCTTTTACAATCAAGTAAATTGATTATTTTCAACATGCACAAAACATTGTCTCAGTAAAAAAAAAAAAAATGGGGGGAACTAGAGCTTTAAGTTTTGTTTGGAGCTTTGGCTTAATATCTTATTTCCATATTCCAAGCATATTGAAGATACTGAGCCATTTTTTCAAAGAATAAGAAGAATTTTAAGGTGTCCTGGACTCAAAATTCGTCGAATTTTCTTAAAAAATTTATTGATTAAAAAAATTTTTATTTTATTTTCCTCTTAAAATGAAGTTTAAACCATGTTTCTATCTTAAATAGAACAGGGTATATTAATTTTTTGTTTTGCAGCATTCCAATAGCAGCTAATCTTTGTTTAAATCTTTAAATGCGTTTTTCTGCATGATGGGTATTTTCACCATTTCTCGTCTATAAATTGTTATAAGTCAAGAACCGTCAAGAACCGTCAAATGGTTCAAACTTGGAGCACGTCTTTTTCAATTATTTTACTTTAATTATGAATCAGCAAATTTGTAAAAATTTACTTTTGAAAATATGAATTTTTAAATATAAGTTACATAATTTTTTTTGAAATTTTTAATCTAAATATTTTTAATTTTTAAAAAAATTAATATTTTAGAAAATGCTGAATCAAAATTAAAACTTATATATTCTGTTTAATTAAATCAAAAATTCTGAAATTCGACAAATAATATTTCAAGTTAGATTATCCCACTTTTTTAAAAAATTTAAAATTTGAATTTTTTTTAAACTTTATGAGAATTTTATGAAACTTTTGAAATTTTTACTCAAAAAATTTTAAAAAACTAAATTGTGTCCCGGACCCCTTAAATGTTTACACAAATAAAAAAAATGGAAATCGAAAGATAAGATTTATCCATATCCATATCTTCGCTTTAGTCTCGATAGCAATTTGTTTCGTGTTAATCTAAAATTTCTACGGAATTTCATAGAATCTTATCACTTGAAAAGAGTTTCTGTATTCAGTATATTTACGCATTTTTTAAAAACGTAATTTCTAAATATTAAAATCAGTATATTTTTGTCCTTTGTTAAAAGTTTTTGAAATACATTTGACTGCATAAAAGAGGTTTCCTGGGATAAGACTGGAAAAAACAGGTGTGTTCAGGACCCCCTTAATTTTTCACACAAACCAAAAAATGGAAATCGAAAGATAAGTTTAATCCATATCTAATCTTTGCTTCAGTCTCGATAGCAATGAGTAGTTTCTGTTAATCTAAAATTTCTACGGAATTTCACCAAATCTTATCAC
The DNA here is from genome assembly GCA_907164885.2 of Dolomedes plantarius. Lineage (NCBI taxonomy): Eukaryota > Metazoa > Arthropoda > Arachnida > Araneae > Dolomedidae > Dolomedes > Dolomedes plantarius. Next base: position 198,935,663 of record OU015490.1, on the reverse strand, counting down.
TTGAGAAGATTTTCTGTATTCAGTATATTTATGCATTTTTAAAAACGTAATTTCTAAATATTAATCAGTAAATTTTTGTCCTTTGTTAAAATTTCTTTAAGGGAACTCACGACCCATAAGTCGAGGAAATAAGGCATATTTTCATACTTTTTGACTCTTTGTAACTATTTCAATTTACTCCCAATTATTCCAAATTTGTGTACATGATAAATTGATATATTTATTTTAATAAGCAAATTTTCAACTCTCAAAATAATTTTAAATAATTTTTTTTTAAATGCTGTAGTATATCTTGTTTTTTAAGTATTTTTATTGTATACTGGCTTGCGCGCAGAACTATGAAATTCATTTTACACTTAAATGTATAATTTCTGTTTTATATTTAAAATCAATAATTCAAAGTACAATTGAACATAAAACATTCAACATTAAAATATTTTTTCAATTTTTTAAAAATTGCTCAAAATATACTTAAAATTTCCTTAATTTTTGCATTAAATTACCCCTGAAAAATAACAAAATGTGCAGTGATTGCAATAACTCTAGTTCAGATGCAATAAAATAACATGATTATGCAGTGATAAAAATTTCATGCAATTATGTTTCTGAGTTATTAGTTTTTGAGGTATTAATTGTATACATTTTTGTCCTTTAAAAATATTATAATCCTTTGTTAAAACTTCCTTAAATGCATTTGATTACATAAAAGAGGTTTCCTGGGATAAGACTGGAAAAAACAGGCAAAGAAAGCGAACGTAATTTCCTTTCTTTATACTTTTCAAAAAGTTCTCATATTCCTTGCACTGTAGAACTAATTTGCTCAATTTGCAATTGAAAGCATCAGTGAATAATGTTATTTCCAATCATTAAATAAATAATATATTATTCATGGCTATGTACAAATTGAAAATTTCTTTAACGTCATATTTATTTTTCTCTCGACTCAACCTTAAAATAAGGAAAAAGTACTAAATTATTTAAGCTGGATGTCACTAACTAATTTTATTCCCCTGTGAAATTATTTGTTTTAATAAGCCTCTATACTGAAAAAAAAGTTTTATTTTTATTAGAGTAGATATTTTTAGATATTAGTTCAGTTCAGTTTCTGCTTAATTCAGGATGTTATTGTTAATATTCCAACAACAGTTTTTAGGTTCACTCTCAATTTCAGAAAAGTGAATTTAAAAATACCAAGATATAAAAAGGATTAAAACTAAACTCCTAATAGAGTCAAGAATATATTTATTAACAAATGTTGTCCAAAGCGTAAACTGCAATAAATTTTAAATTTCGATTAAAACCTTTGGTACTGTGGGATTCCTCCTAAAAAGCTTTCATTTCAGTAAATATGAATTTTTTACAGTAGTCTTAAAAATTTGAGGATTTTCACATTTTAAAACTATATATATGGAAAGATTAATTTCCAAACCTATCTTAAGCTCATGATTCCTATTTTAAAAACAATTCTAAAATAGAATGCATGAAAAAGAGGAATTTTCTCAAGCCTCCAAAGTAAACCGAAAATCCGATATACGTGCCATTAAGGTTTTTGTAATTACTTTCTAGTAATTTGATTGGGCAGTATTCGCATTGTGAATATAACTTGTTTACTTTAAAATGCAGGCAACGGCTTATGTAGTTTTTCATATAAGTTTCGACTACTGTTTTTTGTGTATATTTACGACGATGGGAGATAAACCTGAAACATTTAATTTTCCACCCCTAGTTTTCAAGATTTACTCTATCATTTATTATCGAAAAAATTTTGTTTTCTTCGAATTTAAATTTTTCATTTCCAACAAGCTATTTGAATTACACGCATTTTCAAAAATTAGAAAATCTTAAATTCATTGATTCTGTTCACGAATCACTGTTTAAATTCTCAAAATACAAGTGAATGTTTGTGAACCTCATTTAAATCCCCAATAATCTGACTTCGGATTAAAACAAGCAATCAACATTTAATGGACGCAACATATTAACAATACATGGTTAGGCAGCTTAAAGGAGATACGCCCCTCGCAGCTCTCAAACCTACAATAATATAACATGAAATCCAACTGTTGCCAAAGCTAAAGTACAATTTACCCTGCTGCGAGTTTCACAAAACTGCAGAAAATAAAAGATAGGAAATACAGTTACATGGAGTTAAACATTAGTTAAACATTCAGATTAAACATATGATGTACGTCAGTATCAGGTTGCGAGAAATCACGTAACAGATTCCATTACACATGTCCCACATGTAAGCAAGCTAAGGAAATTGTACCATTTACTCTTATTTGCGTGTTCATGCAAATATCCAGTGCTTTAGTGAAAAGATGCAGTTCTCCGGCAGTAATCCAGGTGCAAATTATATATATGGTGAAATAGATATAAAGATAATAATGGTGATGCAACAGTAAAAAGCTTCACTTTTAGTCAGTTTGCTCATTAAATGCTCACGATGACAGAAAGAAGGCATTTGGGCATTTGGAGATGTAATGATAGGTAGAATAACTGGATGCCTTGAAACAGGCGCAAGAGTCTCAAGACCTTGATGTACAACCAGTCTTTTTTTCATGGTTGTGGCGAAGGTTTTTGCAGGAAGGATAAAACACCAAATGCCTTAGCACAGATGCTTCACCAAATGTCGACGCACATATACCACATCATCAAATAGAGAGAAATACCGAACTATACCACCATGACCCAACGACAGCAGTACAGCAGCAGCTTTTGGAAGACGAGTTGTAGTGCTGCGGACTGTTGTATCTAGACAAAAGTGTATAGGAGGTTAATTGTGTCTTAATGCAAAAGGGCCTGCTTTGAGCATTTCCTTGACTCGTTCTCATTGCAGATGCTACTTACGCAAGTGCATGGACGATCGACGTTGGAGCCCACAACAGTAGGGTAACGTTTTGATCTCAAGTTAATTCCAATGGTACCTATAGATCGATTTACGATGTCTATATACCAGGAGAGCACGAGGATTACACCAGCCGGGAAACGTAGTCGAAAGACGATGCTTTCTACTGTTATGATTTCGGGGGGTTACGCTAGGCTCCCATCGCCCTCTCCACTTGTTTGACAGAGTAATGTAAACTGGTGTAGTATGTTAACCTTCTAGACTAATGGACGATAATATACGTTCCGATAGAAGTCTGTCTCGAATCAGAGAATATTGTGAGATTACTTGGCTAATAAGGCCTCCTCATCTCACAGAGCATGCTTGATAGGCTCCAGAACGGTAGATTACATACCACACAAGATACCTATGTACAACACATACGCAAAGACAGTAAAGAATAAATATTTTGTATCTGGTGATGTTTCAATCGTAGAAACAGACGGTTTGTGTTATTTATCCTGTATTCTGTATAGCAAGCTTTGAGGCAAAAATAAAAACTTTGCTTTGTGTCCCTTGATGTTTCGGGCACATTCTAAATGGTGCTGTCAATGGCCTAACAGCCTCAAAGAGGACAAACTCTCCTCTATACATCCATAATTTTTCAAAACCTGTCTACCACTAGCTTTTGACATATTTATTTTGATTAAACTTATATATACCACTTGAAGGATAATGTGAAGCTAGCAAAGAAAATGATTTCCAGTATATATTTTTAATTAAATTTAACGAATCCTCGCAAATAGATCATTTTAATGTGAAGCTTACGTTCTCATAAGAAATTATCCATGAGTCAACAGTAATAAGAATTATTTATCTGTGCCTATGGAGTAAAATATAAAGATTTATTTAAAATATGATCTTTACCAGGACATTTAATTTATATTTGAATAAGAATCTGACGCCATATTAACTGTCAAAGAATATATTCTGATCTCACTTAAAAGGGCTCTTAGATGTAAAAGATACATTAGAATTTTTTATACGAGACCCGCAAACAGTTTAACATAATAAAAAAATGCATTCGAAAATTACAACATTTAATTGTCATTATTATTTATCTAATTTATTCTCCTACAATTTCTAAGCCGGAATTTCAGAATATATTTTAAAACCTTAGTTTCTAAAAAAAATCATTGAATACTTAAATTATTACTTCAAACAATAGTTTTTTCCATTTAATTCAATTGCTATTTGAATCGAATTATTGCTGAAAGGCATTAACTGCAACTTTGGAAGAGATACGTTGAATATAAATTTCTCAAAGGTTAATCTTGCGGCAAAAAAATATAAAACACTAAAAGAGTAAGTATTATATTCCACTTATATATAACCACATTAAAATATATCATTTGATTATTTTACCAATAATTCAATACTCTCGGATGATATATCAGATATAAAACATTTTACTTTTGAAATAGACAGAACACCACATGTTGCTTTTATACTTTATTCCTGGTGGAAGGAAAACAAAAATACTTTTGTTAGTTTCTTTCAATTCTTGGTACTTTTAAAGTTTGTAAGAGATAGATATAAACAGATATAGATAGAATTATTATACATAAACTATGATACATAAAAGAGTGTTCGGATTGTAATATTTGAATATAAAATATTTAACGATAAAATATAAACTTATATTCATAATATTCATCAAAAATAATATGGATTTTTTTAATTACTGGAGAGGGTATTAGTTAATCTGAGGGTATTAGTTAATTATTAATTTACTTATTATTTCAAGACAGTTTTATCCGCAAGAGGATGAAGTCCATGGACATTACTGTTAGAGGAATCATCATATAATCAGATATATATATATATATATATATATATATATATATATATATTTATTTATAATATATATGTATATATATATATATATGTATGTAATATCCTTGACCGGACGAAGCTCAACAGGCTCGCACTTCCTAGTTTTTTGGATCCGTGTCAAGTCGTAGCCGAGTTGATCTTACTGTGTAGTCGTACCGGAAGAGACAATGGCGAGTGACTGGGAAAGGCGTAGGAAGACAATCCAGGCGAATAATACAGACATCTAAGCTGATGGAACAGTCTCTTTATTTTCACTGTATTTTCGATGATTAAATATACTTCATTTTCTATACAGTGCATACTTAGTTTAGGATTAACATGCGTGAAAAGTATCGTTCGGGGGCCGTTTATCGGGAAGAATCCCGGCGACACAACGCCGAGCGTTATTTGACGGAGAACTCAAAATCACGTCATGTTAGGTTTAGAGCAGACAAAAGAGACTACCGAGGCGCGAAAATCTCCCGCCCGAGTACGGGTCTATCAAACTTCTAATTTGTCAGAAATGGACACGTGATTAAGTCGCGTCATATGAGGTGAGGGTCTCGCGATGCCCGTTATATAATATATATATATATATATATATATATATATATATATATATATATATATATATATATATATATATATATATATATAAGGCTGAGTATTCCAAAGATGAGATCTCCAGTGAAGCAGTACCTCGTCAAGGAATTCGGGGACCAAATAATTGGGTACAGCGGTTTCGAAGAGTGGCCTCCACGTTCGCCTGATCTGACTCCACTGGAGTTTTTCCTGTGAGGATATCTGAAGCAGCAGGTGTATGCGACCCCTCCACAAACATTGCAGGACCTTAAACGACGCATTTCGGACGCTTGTGCCAACGTGTCACGCTCTATGCTCCAACGTGTGCAACGTGAGACTCAAACGAAGATCCAAATGTGTATTGCAGCTGAAGGTGAGAAGTTTGAACATCTCAAATAAAGGTATATTGTTAAAATTAGTTGCTTTTTTTCTTTCTCAGATCTTTTTTGTCTCGTCACAGTGAAGGAAATCCTGAAAAAGAAATGCGCGTTTTAACCACTGCATTCTTTTCATTAATGTCCACAAGGTATCTTTTCGTACTAAATCGATGATTTTCTACAACTTTGTAAATCACTTTTTTCCTATCTGGTTCCGTTTTCGAGATAGGAATTCTAACTCCGCATTTTTCCACCAGGTGGCATGGTAGGTGGTTTCATTCAGTAGCGCATGGCTACTTTACTATACCTAGACACCACTTTTATGAATATATAAGCCGTTCCGAAGTTAAGAGGATGGGAAGGGACTTAGTGGGCATACTGTATATATACATATGTGTGTGTGTGTGTGGTGTGTGTGTGATATATTACTAACTGCCTATGATCGCCCATTCTGAGTTTTATCTGTGTCCTGGTAACCCCTTTTTTTCTCTGCCTCGCCTTTCCACACACTAACTTCCTCCGCCAATTCTGGCAACCTTCTCTGAGCTAATTGTATTTTAGCGCTCTTGCAAGTAGACGCGGGACTGACTCGAAGTGTTGCTTTATTCGTAAAAATAAATTCGATTGTTCCTAAAACTGACTTTATTATTTTCCGGCCACAATGATTACTTTACTTCATGAGATGACCCAATTCGGGTCATTTCAGAAAGTCGACAAGGATGAAACCAAGTTTGGAGTTTGGAACAAGTTTCGATTTGGATCAAGTTAAAAGAAATCGTCCACAGTGGTATCTATTTTTTGTCGTCATGGCTGAGTTTCGTTTCGGAACAAGTCATCAATGAAACAAGAAAGCTACTCTGCTGTGATTTGATTACTCAGTGAAGATTTTCGTCATACCTCAAGGAAGTGTTCCAAGTTTGAAGATTGTGATTTTTTTTTCCATTTTTGTCTTGATTTCTGCAATCATGCCGAACGCTGTGCAGATAATCAAAATAAGCTTCAAGAATTTGTTATACTACTTCTATGCGTATCATTCTTATCATTGGATTTTTCACCATAATATTTAATTCTTATAATATCTGAATCATTCAATTGTTTTGTTTTCTGAAGTGATATAATATGCCAATTATTATATTTGAAATAATTTAAGTATTTTCGTTTTGATATCTTATTTGTTAAACAAAATGGCGACTGCCAAACCAAATACTGAGCTTGACGATTCTTTAAGAATCGCAAGTAGTGAAACAGATCTAAATATTGTGCCTTTTGATTCAGACAGTAATATGGACATAAACTCTTGGATAGATTATATAAACTCTTGGATAGATTATAGATTATATAAGGAAATAGGGATTAACAGTGGAAATTGCAAAATTTTTCACGTTTTGTAAAGGGAAACGCACTTAACGTGTATCTACAGAATTGATATAAAGTTAATAATTTTGCAGAATTAGTGACAGTATTAAGAGAAAATTTCTTTACCCCTTCTTTAACCACCCTTAGTGAATTGCAGGGTTAAAATTTAATGATAATGGCAACGATATTACAAAATATTTTAGGAAAAAATTAGAGATTGGGAAAAGCTTAAATGCTGTTATTCTTCGAAATTAAAATATGTTAATCCAGCTTTGTTGTAATTTGGAGGTGGGGACTCAAAGTATTTAGTAGTTACAATGAATATCATGTATTATATTATGAGTAGTTTAAAAAATTTGGAAATTTTGATTTCATTAATTGTTAAAAATTTAAGAGTGGTGAACGCTTAAGAGGATGTACTAACAAGTCACATACTTCAAAAAATTTATGTCTGTGTTGTCATGATTCTCTTTTGTTCCACAACAGTTGAATGTCAATGTCAATTGTTCGAAATTGTATTTTGTTCGAATTTTTGCATCATCGGTACGAGACAGTTGGTATTGATGTCGAAAGCTAAAATTGACAGAATTTAATAATCCTATTTATAATTGCTGAAAGAACTGTTTAATAATATTTGTTTACATAATTAGGAGAAAAGTTAAAGCAAGAAATCAATGATAAAAAAATAAAAAAGAGTTTTGTTTAAAGAGAAAAGTAAATAATCCAATGCGAAGAAAAAATAAACAACCAATAACGTTTTTAAAGGGACTACAACCCAGGAGATCTCCAAAAGAACTAAACCCTACGTCACGATAAAGAATGTGAATAAAAATAACTTTTGTGACTTTACTACTAGTTGAACTGTACCCGTCCAGGACTCTGAACACTTTCAAAGACTGTGATACACATGTCAGGGACTGAGACATGCACAATTTTTTTTACTTGTATTGTATTTGTATTTGGAACGTCTTTACATCTGTTGTTATTAGTGTTTTCGGTACTTACGGAAAATCCAGTCGACCATAAAAGTTGGCGAAAATCCGCCAAATCTCCAGGCCACTTCCACCGCCAATCATTTTGGCGACATAAAATCTACAATTGCGAGCAAAATAGAAACAAATATCTCTTTTTTGTGAAGACGACGCCACATAAATTCAGCCATATAAGAATCTAAGTGGTGTCGAGCTGTCCCACGTTGTCTTTCGTTCCACCACTTGGCCGAACCCCACAATCACTCAGTGTTTTGTGTATGTACGCTGATGTCCGGATCTACAAAGTTATACTTATGATTAACTTTCAAATGTTCGAAATTAGCAGCTCTTATTTCGTCGGTTTTATAAGCTTCTATGAGTCCGAGTCATTGTAGAACCTTTTTCAATGTTACCCTTTATCGCTTGAATAAGCGTTATCGCCTTCCTGTCTGGAATTTTTACGATAAAACACTCGTTGGTCTCCTTGCAAATGCCTCCAAACAACCATTGCCTGAGGGTTATTCTCCCTGCATAGTTTTTACGCGTTGAGAAAAGGCCCTCTTCCATTTCGACAATGAGGTTGGCCCCTCCGATTTTTTCTTTGGCCTTGTTAAAAGACTGTGTGTACCAACTTCTCATAAGTAATTATTCTTGTTACTCAATTCTTCTTTTCCCCATTCAACAGCATTCAATTCTCCGTGCCAGCTGTAAATAAATCTTAGTGCAGTCACAAATGAAATGGTTGAACTCTTGAACCATGTTTCTTTCCGAATGGATATTTGCTTCTGACAAGTCTTAATATTACAACGCCATTGAATATGTGTTTATAAGTAAAGCGCCATATCGTGGCCATTAACGCATTTTTTGGATGACTGTAAGATTCCATACCGTTGAAAGAATTCTACTACTTATTGTTCTGCAGTTGGTAAATCCCAAATTTTAAATTTTTAACAAGACAGAGCTACTATAAAACTTAAAACAGCGACAGCTTTATTGATAGAGCTAGAAACTCTTATCAAAGTAACTTTGAATCACGTCTGGTAGGTTTTACCATTATTGGCTAAAAATCGCCTCTTGGCACCATTGCCTTCATTTGGCGAAAATGGTCGACTGGATTTTCCGTATGTACCGTGTTTTCATTTAAGTGTGCCATTCCATTTTATTTTTCTCCAGCTATTTGTTTTTTAAGATTATGCCTTATTATTAAGTTTTTCAATTGTATATTTTAACATAAGAATTTGTGATTTCGAGCCAGCTTCAACCTAATATTCTAACTACTAATTTTCATGTTCTCACTATTTGGAGTGTATTGGAGTCTACGGCCGTGGCTCCAATCCATTTTAGATGGGGGGGATATTCTATGATAATATTACTAACTGCCTATGATCGCCCATTCTGATATTTATCTCTGTCCTGGTAAACCTCTTTATTCTCTGCCTCACCTTTCCACACACTAACTTCCTTCGCCAATTCTGGCAACCTTCTCTGAGCTAATTGTATTTTGGCGCTCTTGCGAGTAGACGCGGACTGACTCGAAGTGAGATGGAAAATAAATTCGATTGTTCCTAAAACTGACTATTTCCGGCCACGATGATTACTTTACTTCATGAGATGACCCAATTCGGGTCATTTCATGTATATATATATATATATATATATATATAATATATATATATATATATATAATATACTGAGATTTGTTTAGTGACGATAGTTATCAAACTGTAAAACCAACCAATACATTTTTATCCATGTTACCACCGACATTTCTATACCTCTCTTGACCTTAATGCTAACATTTCTGTGACAATGGTTAATACAAATTAAGTAATTTCCTGAATCAAATCAATAATTGTTCATTCACGACTTCTTTAGAAATAAATCGTAATTCAGAAAAGATATTCCAGTCACAAAATGCTTCATTAAATACTTTATTTTTCAAGAAAGACGAGAATAAAATATTATTCTTCCGCTACGCCCCGCACACAGACACACACCATGATAAGAAAAAAACATCTGCCGAACATAGCTTGTCGACGAGTAATTGTCCCTCTCTCAACATAATTGTCGTTTCACGAGTAAAATATTATGGTACCTCTGCTCGTACTTACATTTGATAGGGAAACTAGATCAAACATAAGGGAAGAGCTAAGGTATCGAAATGGCAGAACATGGAAGGAGACTTTATTAAATAATGTGAATAACAATTACTTATAAAATAGAGTTATATCTCTTTATATTTACTTCTAAGGGATCCATTAACACTATTAAGGCTATTGCAAAATTCTGGCTTCCCTTTTAGGCAATTAACACATTTAGAAGAGGGAACTGATCATTAGGAAATGGTTCGCTCTTATCAGGCGAAAATAGCTCACGCTAGTAATTTTATGGGTTCTTTTATGTCTTGAGTTTTATTAATAGTGCTAATTTAATTAATTTCACCCTTTTTCCCCATTTGCTTGCAAAATTTTGATAGGAAAGAATGATTTGAAGTACTACAATTCACAAGAAATTTTTATTTCCAAATGAGGAGAAATTTAGTATTTAACGAGTTAATATTTAGTACAATCCTAATGTTATAATGACCAAAAAAAAAAAGAAAAACTCCCATAGATTGAAAATTGTTCCGTTGTGATAGTGCTGGTGTCATATTATATATATATATTGTCACGTAGAAGTGTGAGATATACCGAATAAACCAACTCGCGGTTACGATCAAAGAAGTTTATTAGCAGGATGCGGGTAGGAAGCAATCACACTAAATGAACTGCCCTCAGCCTGAGAGAAGTCTCTTATATATTTAAGAACTCTCTAGAAATTAGGTAAATTATAATAACAAATTAACATAAGGTAAACTAACAGGAACTTTCTCAAAATTTTTAGAAGGTAATGTAAATTAGATTGAAATTAAAACCAGAAATTTTTGAGTGGATTCGAACCGAAGATCTGTTGGTTAGAAGTCCAGTGCTCAAACCATTTGTCTTGTTGCTACTTGCAGTTGCCTTTGGAATGGATATATATATATATATATATAATATATATATATATATATATATATATATATATATATATATATATATATATATATATACGACCGTGTTATTTAATATAAATGCGAGCCAAGGGTGGTATTATTATTTTACTATTAAGTCCTTTTGAGTGATTATACTTATTATACTTTTTTAAAGGCTAATATTTACCACGTATATTTTCAATACTCTATCAAGGCTGCTATGTACTAACACTAATGAATTCACTCACTCCAAAGTTGACTTATGTAGAAAATTTGTCCAAGAATTGCCGATTTGGATTTAAAGAATGTTTTTTCTAATTTCTACTCAGTAATAAGGAATGAAATTTTACACCTTTCAGTCATTTTTCAGTTTAAAAAAAAATGCAAATAAGATTTTAAGTTTGAAATTATTCGGGGGGGGATTTCGTATAGTTTTTAAAATGCTCATAAATTTGTTTAGTGGACAAAGTTTTAAAATGACTCCTGTTTGACTGTGCAGAAAAATTCAGGCCATCTGAAAATGCATTTTTCATTTTATTATCAGTATTTATGTACCTGTAAATAGTAGACAAACTTTCTCTATAGGTTAACTCTGAGGTGAGCGAATCTAGTAGGGTTTATACACAACAGTCTTAAATAGAAATCATGAATTCACAAAATACATAAAATCACACAAATTTTAATTTCTTATCTACAACATTTTTCTTTTTAAGTTACATATATTGATAAAATTTTATAATTTTTCCTTGTTTAAATCATATAAATATTTCTTTAGATTGAAGCGTATTTATCCGACATGTTATGACATTAAATTGGATAAAATATAGGATAAAACTAGAGTGGAAATAAAATAGATACTTTTAGTCTTTAATGCTCAAACCAGATGAAGATAGTGAGGAATAATACTAGAATCATTTTCGTTAATACCTTCTAAACAGCGCATGATGCATATGCATATATTTAACATTTGAAAATATTTCACGTATGCTTTGGAGAGTTTATAAATATGTTATTATCATTATTTTTTAGGCATAACTTCTTATAACCAAAACCTGTGGCTGCAAACGTGACCCTATTTCAAACATAACTTGCTTGTCATAATTTGATGCTTCATTTATTCACACCCAAAGCAGCTCGCATGTTTTTATCTGGGGATTCATACTATTTTAACCACGGGTCGATTGCTTTCTTATCAATGCGCAGTTAATGTCTTTGTCGATAAACTCCCGCTGTTAAAAGCTATTAACACATTCGATGGGGGATATTGTTGATATGTATTCGATTGCTTGGGATCATGTCTTGATCTAAATTCGATGATACATTTACAGAAGTTCGATGAAAGTTAAATCTCTTGACAGAATGCAAAAGCAAGACACTAAAGAAAGAAGTATAAAGTATATGTTGATATTATGCAACATTTTTAAATATCGAAATTTGTGTAACTTTTAAATCTTTCCGGATTTCAAATACTAAGTAGTATGAGGGTTTTATCAATGGATTCTCTGCGTAATATTCGTGCATTATCGCGGAAATTATCATGAAATATTACCTAAATGACTTTATTTGAAATTTATAGTAACAGAGATTTAATATCATAAATATGATGTGTGGTATATATGATTTTTTCAACACTGCAAGTACATTCATTGTCTTTCGCATATTTATAATATTTTTCTTTCTCACGTCATACTTGATATCATAAACATCATGTGTGGTATATATTTTCCGACGCAGAAGGCACATTCATTGTCCTTTGCACATTCATAATGTGCATCATGCTTTGGCACATTCATAATTTGGTATCATAATACCATGTGTGGTATTCATATATATTTTCCAACAATGCAGGCAATTTCATTGTTTTTCGCATATTCATAATATTGTACATTGTGCTTTTGCACGTCATAACTTGGTATCATATATACCATGTGTGGCATATATATTTTCCAACGCAGCAGGCACATTCATTGTCCTTCGCCCATTCATAATATTGTGCTTCATGCTTTTGCACTTTCATAATTTGTTATTATGAATATTATGTGTGGTATTCATATATATTTTTTCCAACAATGCAGGAACATGGTCATTGTCTTTCGCAAATTTATAATATTATATATTGTGCTTTCGCGTATCATAAACTTGATATCGCTAAATATCTGAGTGGTATATATTTCTGTTCCAACGCGACAAATTCGTTTCCCATTCAAAACCGCGAAAGTTGTCGGTTTCTTGCAATGAGAGGACCGTATAGATGAACCATATTACCCTCTGGCGACACCTCAATTAAGCCCGACGCATCTCCTGGGGTGACTTTTGTAGATTTCTAACCACTTATCCGACCCCATACAAACTTCACAATAAGAACTTTTCCTCATTTCTATGGATGTAACGTGTCCATACCGTCGTAGACAAGGGCCTTCAGGGGTATTTTTGGGGGGACTCGATCCGAGCACCCTCAATAACAAATTCGACTTGTTAACCACTAGCTGCCCTGGGTCCATGCGTGGTATATACTATCATATAAACTGTATGCAGGGATAGTCCGTTTTTGCGCTACATGGTTATAACTGTAATATGTATGTTCCAGAAGCTGAAACTTCTATCTTTGGGAACAATACACACACACACACACACCATACTTGATACTCACGTCATACTTGTACGATCATGGAGGTTCACACTTACCGGCATTGAACACTAGAATCACTACATTAATTCTGCTATGACTAATGCATAATTCTGTGATTGTTAACAGATAGAGTATTTTGACTTTTAAATCACACTCGACCTTCTCTATTTGCGAACTTTTCCTTGGAACCAAGAACATTTATGTGAATTTCATCGAAAAATAACCTCCAAATAGCGAAGTGCATTCTCTATTTAACGAACTTTTTCTTGATCCAATATTTTTTTCTCCATATTTCTCAAAATATTCTGAACATTTCAAACTTATTCTTTCTTTTAACACATTTAACACGTTAACTTTCTTTTACACACATTTAACACATTAACTTTCTTTAACACATTCTGACTTGGGTTGCAGTTTGAAGAAAATACACCTGAAGGGGGTTTTGGCGCGTTGCAAGGATGAAAGACGTATTATGAGAGAAATCACTTTTTCAAACAAAACTCAGACAAAATTAACAGATAGATATCAGTAATTAAATTTAAGGACGCATGCAGTAATGTATGCTTAAAATTGCTTCTTATAATAAATGTGATAATGTCATTAAAATTCATTAATTTTAATATTTTTTTAATTGAAAATACAGTGTATTCCGGGATAATGTTTGTTTTATTCTGTTTTCTTGCAGATTTCTGTTTGATGGGTAAGATATATAAATCAAATTGACATTAATTTACAAAATAAAGGTGTGAAATCCATTGCTTTTATTGATAATATTTATTGTTTATGAATTTAAAATCTGTTTTGTGTAGTGTAAAGTATTTTAAAAGGTGTGAATCTCTATTTAACGAATTTCCTATATAACGATAATTTTTCGGGATTTAGCGACTTCGTCAAATAGAGGTCCACCTGTAATATATATATATATATATTTATTTATTTATTTATTTACTTATATCTCGATAATCTTTCTAACATGATCATTCATTGTGATTATTGGGGACTTGTGCGGTTGAAATGAAGACACAACTCTGTTTCTAGTTTAATATACAGTAATTATTTGTGGAATACCCACTAATAATTTAGCTGCAATACCTGTTTTAGAGTTCACACCGACATTGACCCTAGAATCACTAATAATTTGCTATGACTATGCATAATTCTGTGATTGTTAAACAGATAGAGGTATTTTGACTTTTAAATCACACTCGGCCATCTCTATGGTCCATAATTACACTATAAAGAAACAAAGTTAAGTGAAAATATTCACAATTTTTTTTTGCGATCCGATATACCAATGCTGCTTTTCATCAGACACGTTAATATCACATCAATATGAAAACGCAAAACAGGGACATAAAAATATATCGATATTTAACCACAACCCCTTTAGCACCGGATAGCAGCGAAATTGTTTTTCATGGAACCACCGTGACAGCGGAAGATAGATGAAGTGCTATAACAAGCAAGGGGGTAACCTCTCGTTCATTGTGTTCGTTCGCAATGCTGAGGGAGGTGATTATTGTTGCTGTTTCACGTCCTCCACGTCTGTAATAGTTTCTCACCTTGATTATGGCCTCCTCCATTAGAAAATGGCACTTCATGATATGCTCAATGCAAAGTGCCTTGTGCTGAAGGTGTTGGGTCCATCACTCATCCTACAATGATGAAGAAAAACGTATTAACCAACTAAACGCAACTAAAATACACAGAGCAGTGTAATTTAAGACTGAGAATTTCACTGAGGTAGGATATCATACAGGAAGAACGTAGCTATTTCTTACGTTGCTGAATAAGAAAAATGGTGTCAGGTTAGGGTTGATCATATAGAACGTCAAAGCAACCGGACTGGATCAGAGCGTGAATGTGAGGAAGTATTTTTGTCGTTTCGCGTCTTTCACGTTTCTAACAGTTTCTCACCTTTATTATGGTATCTTTCCATTGAGAAAATGACACTTCATGATTGCCCAATGGAAAAGTGCCTTGTGCTGCAGTGTTGGGTCATCACTATACTACAATGATGAAGAAAAAGTATTTAACCAACTAACGCCAATAAAATACACAGAGCATTGTAATAAAGACTGAGAACATCAATGAGGTAGGAATCATAGAGGAATAACGTAGCTATTTCTATACTGTCTGTTAGGGGTCGATCACAAGAACATCAAACAGCGGACTGATCAGCTCATGGATCTGAGAAGAACTTTTGTTCTTCACGTCCTTTCACGTCTGTAACAGTTTCTCACCCTTGATTATGGTCTCTTTCCATTGAGAAATTATACTTCATGATATTCCCAATGCAAAGTGCTTTGTGCTGCAGTTGTTGGGTCATCACTCATCCTACAATGATGAAGAAAAACGAATTTAACCAACTAAGGCCAACGAAATTACACAGACTACAGTGTAATAAAAATTGAGAACATAACTGAGGTAGGAATCATACAGGTATAACGTAGCTATTTCTTACATTGCTGCATAAGGAAAAAATGGTATCGTTTAGGGTCGATCCTATAGAACGTAAATCAGAGGACTGATCAGCTCGTGGATCTGAGGAAGTATTTTTGTTTCTTTCACGTCTTCCACGTCTGTAACAGTTTTTCACCTTGATTAGGGTCTCTTTTCATTGAGAAAATGAAACTTCATGTTATGCATGTGTTTCATGTCAGTGCAAAGTGTCTTGTGTGGCAGATTTATGGTCATCACTCATCTTAAAATGTTGAAGATAAAGATATTTAACCAACTAACGGAACCAAAATAAGCAGAACGGTGTAATAAAGAGTAAGAATACCATTGGAGTAGGAATCATAAAGACATCAAGTCGCTATTTCTTACGCTGCCAACAAAATAAAAAAGAATGTCGATTTGGGATCGATTGATATGGACGTTAAGCAGCAGAACTGTTAACGTCCGCATGGGTATTTACTAATAAATAAACATCATGGCAGCGATATAGAACAATATGAACTTGTTGCCTAATCCATCGAGTTGTTTGCGTCAGTTGCGGATGCTTGAAAGGATATTGTATACATAATAAATTTAAAAAATAAAAAATCCAAATCAAAGTTGAAAACGAATGTCAGAGGTGTACCCATA
This sequence comes from Dolomedes plantarius, assembly GCA_907164885.2. NCBI lineage: Eukaryota > Metazoa > Arthropoda > Arachnida > Araneae > Dolomedidae > Dolomedes > Dolomedes plantarius. Next base: position 198,918,943 of record OU015490.1, on the reverse strand, counting down.
ACGTGCGGCAAGTGTCAAAGAAACCTACTCAACAGCTCTATAATTAGATGAGGACACCTTCGAATTTCTAATCTTCCCAATTGTAAAGTGGATAAATGTTATAATAATACAAATGGTGACATTTCGCCCTGAACTCACATATTTAAGATAAAAAAAAATAAACAATCTATCTACTACAAGAAATAATTAAACAGTTCACTCGAATGTTTCTGTCTTTGATCAAAGCAAATAGATAAGACAAAAAGTCCTTTAGAAAATACTGAAAAGAAAAAAAGACAGAGATTATTTAATATATATATATATATATATACTATATATATATATATATATATATATATATAATAATATATATATATATACACATATATATATTACAATATATATATATACTATATATATATACTATTATATATATATATATCTATATGTATATATATATATGTGGGGTGTGTTGTGTGTGTATTTGTGTGTGTGCGCGCGCGCGTGGTCATAGCGGTCAATGTATATATTCTTCAATAAACTAAGTAATTCTTCCTGCTTCCATGACTTATAATTCCCTACTGAAGCTAAAAGCAAGTTTGATGATTATTATTGAAAATTGTGGCGTGGTATAGATGTGTAACAATCAGAATATTTTTTTTGAATAAAGAAAGTTTCGCAGTTGAGATATATCATAAGAATTTGTGTCTGAAGGGTATTTAAAGGTGATTTTGATGCTTTTGAACTTTAAATAATAAATAATACATATTTAAAAATATTAATAATTGATTGTCCACAAAACTTAGTTAGAAATCACTACTGTCTTTCCACGAATGGCGAAATATCTGCACTTTTGATATAATTAAATTTAGAAAGATTACATGATCAAATTATGCAAGTTCAGATAAATATATAATGTAAATCAGACAGACATGCATATAATAAAAAGACCAAAATGAAGGTTCAAATTCCTTCCTTTCAATACATGGGTTAGAAAATAGAAAATAGACATTTTGAATGCCTACTTGATGATCAATATGCTCTCGCAGTATGCACATAGAAAATAAAATTAAGTAATAGAGTAATTAAGAAAATTAATCGTAAAAGTCTGTTAAACGACATACTAGGACAACTTTAATAAGTATTAATATTTTATTATTAATAATTTATTTAGAATTGTATAAAGGCTTTTATTTTTTTTTCAAATGATTCCACGAAAATAATGATTTAAAGTACGATTGTGCACGTGAGGTAACTAAATTTTGTGGAATACTATGATATCATAGAACTATATTGTCTTATGACACTTTTTTACCAATATGTATAGAATATTCAAATTTATGTTAGTCTGCCTTTTACATTCGTTATTGAAAGCGTTTTATCACGCTCGAAGTGCATGATAAAAAGCTTACAATGTTCTCTTACCTTGGAATTCTAGCTTCCCTTAGCTAAGTCTTTGTCGATAACTTTCTTTGTAACGTGTTATAACTGCTTCGTGAGAAATATATAGTGATATGCAATGCTCTTAGTTTCAAAGATTTACTTGAATGACAGTTGTATGTAAATGCATGTGTTATGTCACGTTAGGGTTTCAACTTTTAATAGGATTTAAAGATTAGGAATTTAGCCTCTATTACCCTTATGTCACGCTATAATTAACTATATGTACCTATTAAATAAAGACGATACATTTAAAACATATTACTATACTGTTTAAAGTTATTATATATATAATATATATATATATTATATATCTATATATTACTATCTATATATATACAGTAAAACTTCTCTATTGCGGCCAGTAATGGTTCCGAAGTAAAGTGGCCGTTTTTGAGGGAGGGGGCGGTTGAAACAGAGGTTTCTTCCATAAATACCATTGTTTGTAGGGTGTCTTTAGGTCAGTTCTGAACAAAACTATAGCCATCAAAAGGGGTAGCCAGATACAGAAGTTTCACTGTATGCAAATGTGGTTTTAACATTGGTTTGAGTCTTATTTGCACATGGGGATTTTCCGTAAGCAAGTGGGGTTTGGAGCATTACGGCCAACGTTTGCTACACGAGGATAATTAGACCGGGACCTGCTAGTTAAATTCGATTCCGAACGGCTACAAACGTCCATGCCAAGAACGGGACTCGAACACATAGACTTTGGTACCTAAATCCAGCGCCCTAGCCATTCGCCCATTATCCGGCTGCGACTTGAGTGGGAAGCAGAACCGTGACGTTGATTATTCTATCCTTCTCAAAAACCACAGTTCAATAAGATACAGATTTTCAGGTGTATCTGATAATGTTGTTGATAGTCTTATTGAAACGCCACTTAAGTTTTTTCTTTCCCCGTAATTGGGTTGATTGGTTGGTGGAAAGCACTACGGCTATTTTTACAGCACGAGGGCTTATTGGACCAGGATCTACTGCTTAAAGCCGATTCAGAACGGCTATAAACACCCATGCCAACAGTGAGACTCGATGCAACTCTTATTGAAATTGGGAAATATGTTTTAAGGCTACACATGTCATACTCTTATCCTTCCATTTTTTCTAAGTGTACCTAATTGATTACGTTGTATGCTACAGCATCTCAGGAGACCGGCGTTTTCCCCTTTATTATGAGAAACGTTGTACTCGTGTTGCCCTACATTTTGAATACCGAAGGAAGACGTTTTACCATTTAAAATCACCTTACCGAAATTGGCAGATCATGAATATAATAGTCAACACCAAATTAGTTTCCTGTAAATAATATATGCATATAGAATTTAACTGTGAATTATTTTAGTAAAACATTTTCTATTAAGAACTGATAATTTTCTGTTAATAGCAATCTAACAAACAGATATTCATGGTTTTCACAACCTATAGCAAATTACTTCCAAAGATTGATTCCAACTATACTTCCCTGAACTAAGTTTAGGATAAGCTAAATTTTAAACAAACATTTACCATATAATTTAATTATCTTCTAATTTTGTAGCCTAGACACTGAGTTGTATTTTTTCCTAATTCAAGTACATAAAGATCCATGCAAAATTCAGGTAAAAGCGCCTTTACGGGTAATATGTGAAGCTTAATGCACTTAAGAGTTTGTTTTGTAATGCAAAACTCTATGTAGAATTAATTCTGAGTAATTTGAACATTTATATTAAGAAAAATTAATTTTCTATTAATAAACAATCTAAAAAACAAATTGTCATGGTTTCACACACTATAGCATTTAATTCCACAGATTGATTCTAAACATATTTCCCTGAATTAAGTTAGAGATAAATAATTTAAAAACAAACATTTCCAATACAATTTACTTACATAGCCTAAACTCTTTATTTTATGTTGTTATGATCCAAGTGCCTAAACATCCAAGAAAATTTCGGTAAAGAAGCTTTACATAATATGTTAAAGCTTAATGCACTTAAGAGTTTGTTTTGTAATGCAAATTCTATACAGAATTTAATTTTGAAGTAATTCAAATCCTTTCTATATAGAACAAATAATTTTCTATCAATAACTCTCTAAGAAACTAATCTTCGTGGTTTTCCCAACCTATAACATTTTAGTTCCATTGAATGATTCGACATATACTTCCCTAAACTAAGTTAAGGGTAAGATAATTTTAAATAAACATTTCCAATATAATTTAATACCCTTTTAATTACACAACCTAAACTCTTAATTTTATATTTTCAAGATCCTAGTGCATAAATATCCATGCTAATTTCGGTTAAGCACCTTTGCATAATATGTAAAGCTTAATACACTTAAGAGTTGTTTTGTAATGAAATTTCTATATCGAATTTAATTTTGAAGAAATTTAAAACATTTTTATTTAGAACAAATAATTTTCTATTAATAACAATCTGAGAAACACATATTCATGTTTTTCGCAACCTATAATCTTTTAGTTTCATAGATTGTTTCGAAATATCTTCCCTGAACTAAGTTAAGGAAAAGATAATATTAAACAAACATTCCAAAATAATTTGAGAACTTTCTAATTACATAACCTAAACTCTTAGTTTTATATTTTCACGAGCGATGTGCATTAAATATCCATGTAAATTTCGGTAAAGCACTTTGCATATATGTAAAGCTTAATGCACTTAAGAGTTTGTTTTGTAATGCAATTCTATATCGAATTTAATTTTGAAGTAATTTAAAACCATTTTATTTCGAACAACTAATTTTCTATTAATAACAATCTAAGACACAAATATTCATGTTTTTCACAACGTACAGCCTTTTAGTTCATATATTGTTCGAAATATTTCTTCCCTGAACTAAGTTAAGGAAAGATAAATGTAAACAAACATCTTCCAATATAATCTGATAACCTTCTAATTACATAGCCTAAATTCTTAGTTTTATATTTTCACGATGTATGTGCATCAGATGTATGTGCATCGATGTATGTCCAGGCAAATTTCGGTTAAAGCACCTTTGCATAATCTTTAAAGCTAATGCACTTAAGAGTTTGTTTGTAATGACAATTCTATACAGACTTTAATTTGAAGCCAATTCTAATAATTTCTATTTAGAACAAATAATTTTCTATCATAACTGTCTAACAAACAATTTTCATTGGTTTTCACAACCTATAACGTTTTAGTTCTACTGATTGATTCGACATATCACTTGTCTTCCAGAACTAAATTAGGGATAAAACAATTTTAAACAAACCTTTCCAGATAATTTAATAACCTTCTAATTACATAGCCTAAACTCTTAGTTTTATATAGTCACGAACCACGTGCATAAATATCTATGCAAATTTTTGTAAGCACCTTTGCGTAATATGTAAAGCTTAATGCACTTAAGAGTTTGTTTTCTAATGCAAATTCATATAGAATTTAAATCTGAAGAAATTAAAACATTTCTGTTTCGAAAACTTAATTTTCTATTAATAGCAATTTAACAGACATATATTCATGCATTCCGCAACCTATAGCTTTTTAGTTCTACAGATTGATTCGACATATATTTCCCTGAACAAAATTAGGGATAAGAAAATTTTACACCAACATTTCCAATATAATTTAATTGCATAGCTAAACTTTTAGTTTTATTTTTTTCACAATCCAAGGTGCAAAACCATCCAGGCATATTTCAGTAAAGCACCCTTTGCACCATATGTAAAGCTTAATGCACTTAATAGTTTGTTTTGCAATGCAACTGTATATAGAATTTAATTCTGAAGTAATTGTAAAACCATTATATTTAGAACAAATAATTTTCTATTAGTAACAACTAACAACAAATATTCATTATTTTCACAACGATAATCTTTTAGTTCCATAGATTGACTCGTAAAGATACTGCCATGAAATTCAGTTAGGGATAAGATAATTTAAACAAACATTCCAGTATAATTGAAATTACATAGCCTAAACTCTTAGTTTAATTTTTTCACAATTCAAGTGCATAAACATCCCCGCAAATTTCGGTAAAGACCTTTCCTAACCTGAAAAGCTTGATGCATTTACGAGTTTGTTTTGTAAGGCAGATTCTATACAGAATTTAATTTTGAAGTAATTCAAATCATTTTATTAGAACAAATAATTTTCTATCAATAACTGTCTAACTGACAAATATTCATTGTTTTAACAACCTATAGTCTTTTCGTTATCCAGATTGATCGAAATATACTTCCCTGAACTAAGTTAAGGATAAGGCAGTTTAAGCAAACATTTCCAATATCATTTAATAACCTTCTAATTAAATAGCCTAAACTCTTAGTTTATATTTTAACGATAGAAGTGCAGAAATATCCATTAAATTTCGGTAAAGCACCTTTGCATAATATGTAAAGCTTAATGCCTTAAGAGTTTGTTTTGTAATGCAAATTCTATACAGATTTAATTTGAATTCAATATAGAATTCAAAGCGTTTATATTTATAACAAATGATTTTCTATCATTACAATTTAACAAAGAAAATATTCATGGTTTCCATGACCAATAGCTTCTCAGATCCACAGATTGATTCGACATATATTTCCCTGAAATAAGTTAGGGATAAGATAATTTTACACAAATATTCCAAGATAACTTAATTATCTTCTAGTATATAGCCTAACCTCTTACTTTTATTTTTCCCATTCCAAGTGCATAAACATCCATGCAAATTTCCGTCCAGCACCTTTACAAAATATTTAAATCTTAATGACAACCTAAGTGTTTTGTTTTTGTAATGCAAATGTATATAAAATTTAATTCAGAAGAAATTTAAATATTTCTATTTAGAACAAAATTTTTCTATTAAATAACAATCTAACAAACAATGTTCATGTTTTTCATACCTATAGACTTTTAGTTCCCCAGATGGTTTAGAATATACTTCCCTCAACTAAGTTAAGGATAAGATAATTTAAGCAAACGTTTACAATATAACTTAATTGCATAGCCCTAAACTCTTAGTTTTATTTTTCACAATTCAAGTGCCTCAACATACACGCAAATTTCAGTAAAGCACCTTTACATAACATGTAAGCTTAATGCACTCATGAGTTTGTTTTGCAATGAAAACACATTACAGCAGAATCTCCTTAAACAAAACAAAATCTTCACTTTCGCAACAACTATGCTGGCATCCTCTCCTATTTACTATTCATTTCAAAACATCTTGTTTGGTTTTTATAGTCACGATATTGGCGTGATATGGGCCCCCATATGTTTCTGCTCAAATGGTTTTAAAGCTGCTCTCCCAACCACAAATCGATTCTAATGCGGATCATTGCTTTGCTAATGTCTTTATCAATAACTCTCTGCACAGAATGGTCATTAACGCTTTGTGTGGATGTGTATTTATATACGAATGCAATTTGTATGGGATCAATATGGAAATAGGTGGAAAATCCATGCAGGCCTATGAATTGAGTACTGAAGTGCAAGGGGGCTCGTTTTTTTTTTTTGCGGTGTTTTTTATTGGTGAAAATTTCCAAATATACTTTTGAATGATTTTGTGCGTTTGGGGACGCAAGCGAGGATTGCAAAATCTTGTGTTTACACTTCGATTGTGTTATTTTTTGTTCCTTTAAATATTTCCTTGTTGCTTTATAAAAAAAATGGCAGAATGTTTTATTTAATGTGGTTATTAAGGAGTTTTCTTTTGTTAGAAAATCCATTGCAAGAGTTTATTTACTAAAACTGATAGTTATTATAATGATAAAATTATTGCATTTTTGATGGACCTTTTTCATGTTTCTTTATGCAAAGGCTATTTTGTCAGTTTCATTACGGACTGACATTTTAAAAACCTCTTGGAGCATTAAAATATTTATTGAATTAGTTCTATTGGTAGCCTTTTTTTAATTTTTGTTAAATATATTCTATACAGTGCATTCACTAAAGAAATTACCTATTATAAAGGATATAATTCGATAGATAATATATAAGGATACGTAATTTCGTATTTACGAAATAGGTGCGAATAAATGCAAAAACTATTATTTAACTATGTACTTTTTCAGTGAAAACTCGGTGATAAAACGGCTTTTAAGCGAAATTAGGTGATAATAGTAATAATTTATTAACATAATGCTTGAGGGGACTGCCCATGTTGAATAGCTGTTTTGGTTGCAAAATTTTGAAATTATTTTAATTGCTTTATTTCAAAGGCCAATCTTTAGGATTCGAAAACAGCTTTACTTATATTCCTACGATCATTGGGAGAGAACTTATGGCCAATTTAATAACTGAAAGCCATGTAAAAGACCGAAAAGTAGAACTTCAATACATTTTCTGGAAAATAATTTTTCAGTTACTTTTGTACACGAGAAAGCTAATAATTTAAAAAGTTTTTTCAATGTATTTCAATGCATTTCGAAAAAGTGTTTTACATGTTTGTAACTACACTTGAACTAAAAACTAAGTGATATGTGTTAATTTAATCCTTCTACGGGTACCTGTAGTTAAAAGAAGGTATCTTTAAAAAAATCTGTTTTTCACTTTTTTTGGTATATTTCAAAGATTTTTTAAAATATTGTAAAACTTTTAGTTCAGATCACAGGCAATTGTCCCAGTAGTATATAGTATAAAGAAAGTTAAAATATCTTTAGTTGAATTGAGTGTAGGGTCTCTGGTATAAGCACTAAATTCCTTACATTTTAAAATTTGTGAAATTTTTACCAAAAATAATATTTGTTTGCATGATTTTATATCACATTTGAACTAAAAATATATTAATTTAATCAGTACTGTATGTTTTTTTAAAAAGTGCTTTGAATGTGAGCAGCGCCGCCTTAACTAAAACCATCCGCAGTCTTTAACTGAGAAATTTCACTCTCCTTCGGATTTGCTCCGAATTTCACCTGGATAATTTGTCCTTACAGGTTTCGAACCTAAAAATATAACTGTAAAAATCAACCATCAAGTTTTGAGGAGCAATTTAGTTGATTTAAGAACGTCTCTTGACCGCCAAAGTCAGGGTATTTCAGCTACTTTCAGTAGTCAACCAAGAGACTCCTGTTGATATTATACAGATTTTAATTGCAACGAAATGCTGCTACCTTAACTTTGCAAAGGCAGCTATACAAAGCCTCTATTGTCCCGTTCATGGAGTAGATGCTGAGATATTTTAGCATGTATAACATAGTAATTAATGACAGAAGGCAAAGACTTAAGGAGCACAATGTGGAGACTACTACAATGTTAGATTTTATTTAAGGATTTTGATACTTAACTATCCAAGTAAGTTAAAATCTTGACCTTTTAAATAAATGCGAAATGTTTTTATTTATATTTTTTTGCGAATAAATGCGAAATTTTATCTATTGTACTTTTTTTTTGTTGCGAAATTTCGATATATGTATGCGAAGTTACGTATCCCGTATAATATAGAGTTTAGCAATCTCCGTAATGTTAAAACTTGCTGTGTAATGTTTTAGCTATTTTAAATTTGATTTTTAGATTTCATAAATGTTTCTTATTAGAAAAAGGGCTCTTGTTACTGACATATTTAAAAACCTAAACCGCTTTACTCCTGGCATCAGGTTCGAATCTACAAATATATGGACGTGCCTACATAAATCCTTTAAAGTGCTTAATTCATTACTACGTCATGTAATAGCATAATGATAACTTATCATAATATCATACTATTAAGAAACTGTCTTTTCTGCTATTTCATATACAAAAGGGACTTAATTAAAACCAAAATGAAATAAAACACTAGTTTTACGTAAAATTTAAATAAGAGAATGGCTCTTTTAAAGTAACTTACAATTTTAAGTAATAAATAAACCAATATTCAATAAACATAATATAGCCAAAAATAATTGGAGAAAATGAAAAGCATAAATGATAATATATAACATAAAAAATTAAAATAATTGGCTAAAACAAAATTCGATACACATATTTAATTTATGCAAAAATAATTTTTGAAAATCTATTTGCGAAAAATGTAAGTATAGTTTAAATATTAAATCAATACAGAAAATATCGGTAAAAAAGTTATTTGAGAAAATTTATATAATGATCAGAACAAAACAGTTAAAAAAGGTTTAGAGTTAATTAATTAAAATTTAATTAACTTGCCTTACTTTACATATCAAACAACCAAATAATTAGCATACAAAAAATTAATTACCATTCACGTAAGAATAATTAACTTTTAAAATATTGTGAATAAAAATATAGCCGTTAATATTTATAAAAAATTATTAAGGAATATTAGTACAATGAACAAGATATTAACGCAGCAAAATAGAAAATGCATGTCAAATATAAATAAATACTAATTTTAAGTGTTCAAAAATATCACATCTATTGTTTCACTTTATTACGATTGTTTAACATTAGAATATAACATATTGTTTAACAACTGAAAAAATGTAACGATATCTTTTATTTAAGTAAAAATTTGGCAATTACAATTTTGTTTTAGGTTAAACAGATTTTTTATCTGAACATTCACATATTGAACTGATTATTTTATTACAAATGGACCAGAAATAAAAAGCTTATCCTGTAACTTAAACCACCAATAATGTTTATTTAGACAGATATAGCCGCTTATTTATGATTAAAATACCATAATTTCGCGTAGAATATTATCGTATACATGGATATTCTGTTAGTATATAAATATTTTCCTCCTTAAAATTCATATTTTACCTTAAATAAACGCTAAAATTCTGTGAAAACCAAATTCCCTCAAGTAGAAAAGCCAAGTTACGTAGTTGAACATGGTTCTTACATTTACATAATATTATATTAATTTTATCGCATTTAATAATTTAATACACTTAAATATTTTTTGTGAAATGCTCTCTCGTTAAGAATTCAAACGAGGAATGACCAGCTACACTTAAAAACATCTGCATCTTTTTAAAGTTAGAAGGTCATAAGTGAAGAAAATGCTTTATTTAAAAAGCAAAAGCATGTTTTGGGAGTGACGAGAATGACGCATCAGATTATGCAAATAAAGATAAACAGATTGAAAGGGAAATTGAAAAAAATAATGTTTACAATAGATATGAAACGTGATATTCAAAGCAGGAAAAAATCATTGCTAACATAACCGAGTATTCATGTTTTTATGGAAAAACACAATGAAATGAAATGGAGGGGTTTTTTTCATAGCATAAATTTTGAAAGTTTCAAAAATAATTAACAAATTTGAAACAAATAGTACAAACGTATTTATAAAGAGGCTAAGCTAATCTACCTATTTAAAGATATATAAATATGAATATATATAAATATATATATATTCCGTATATATATATATTTATATATATTCCGTATATATATATATATATATATATATATATATCTGTGTGTGTGTGTGGTGCATTTATATGTGAAAAAGTTTGCGATAATGTGTTTTATATAAGAAAAAATTCGGGGAAATACAATTTATTTTTCTATACATACTAATTTTACCTGGAAAAGATACCTTTAACCTGATTATTTTACCAGAAATAGACCATGAAGAAAACTTTAATCCTGTTATTCAACCCATCAATAAATGTTAATTTAAACAGTAATGCAACTTATTTAAAATTAGACTGCTATATATCCAGTAAAATACTATCACACATACAAATTTTTTGTTACTTTATAACATTTCCTCTCCATAAAAAATCATATTTTTCTTAAATAAACACTAAAATTCTGTGAAACCAAACTCCCTCAAGTAGAAGTGAAGTTTCGTGTTTGAACCATGGTTTTTACATTTACATAATCTTAACTTAATTTTATCGCATTTAATAATTTCATACACTTAAACATTCCTGGGAAATGCTTTCTCGTAAGAATTCAAACCGAGAATGACCAGCTGACACTAAAAACATCTGCATCCTTTTAAAGTTAGAAGGTCATAAGTGAAGAAAATGCTTTATTTAAAAAGCGAAAGCATGTTTTGGGAGTCACGAAAATGGCGCATAAGATTATGCAAATAAGATAAAGAGATTGAGAGGAAAATTGAACAAAAAATGTTCAAAATAGATATGAAACGTGGATACTCAGAGGAGGAAAAAAATCATTACTAACAGAACGGAGAATTCATGTTATATGCAGAAACACAATGACATAAAAAGTTCTCTCTTTGTTTTAATATGCTAGTTTTCAAAAAAGTATAATGTATTTTTTGAAGCAAACATATTTATATGCACATTTTAGCTTTTTTAAAAATCTTTTTAAGATTTAGTTCTCTTTTAATAATTTGAAGCACTTGATTTTTATTAAATGATACAAAAGAAACGGTTGTCTCTATATTATTAAATTCTGAATCAGTGAATTCTTACAAAAATCTAATGCAAATAAATGAATTCCGATTGCTTTGGGAATTTCCAATTCATATTTTTAATTTAATGAGAATCCTAGAATCCCTGCCCTCATTGCAATATCACGTGAATATATATATATATATATATATATATATATATATATAGATATATATATATAATATATAATATATATATATGTGTGTGTGTGTGTGTGTGTGTGTGTGTGCGTGGTGTGTGTGTGTGTCACCGTGTCCGTCCGTATATGCACTTACGTTTTATAAATATATGCATACATATGCAACAATTAAAATGCATATTAATAAGTTAATTTCTAAACAGGGACATCTTTAGAGTTGCAGGCTATTTGACAAATTATTTCGGAATATTAATGTATTAAATTGTATGACCTTTTTATCAAGATGTATACAACGAACTACGAAGATTTGTCTAAAAGAACTTCCCTTCCAACTTTGAGATCTTGCACGTGAACTGTTTTCCTTCGAAGTCTTTTATCTCAATCATTAATTAGGTGAAATTTTGACATAAGAATTATTTGCTAAATGAAATTCATTTTCTGTAGTTTGTGACTAAGAATTCATAATACTATCCAATTTCACGAGTGCACGAGAGCTGAATATTTAAGGACGGTAAAAACAAAAATCTTCCCCCATCGCCTCCACTTGGGTTCCTCATTCGTGTCAGTTTTAGATGAAGAAATTTTCCGATAACACAATTGCGTGCTCATTGATTTCTCATTATATCCCCTTAATAAGCCCAAACATGCATTTATATAATTGGTAAACGGTTTTGACGTACCATGTTTCCTCTCTGAAGCTGTAGTTAGTCGAGTGGTAGTGAAATGCCCACATTCACGTCCAGGGAGGTCGAGCTTCGAAACACCTGCCCGTACGAGTGTGGTTGGTAGGTTTCTCGCAATTACTAGGTTCACTAATCTGTAATAATCGAGTTAGAAACTAATTATCGTCTAACAACCCTGTGTTTACTACAGTCACCAGGGAATGTAATGGATTATTTTTCTATGCTGACTGTTGCTTAGTTCCGAACATTTTTGTCTTGATTTTGGGATCAGTTGTGAAAAGATATATATATATATATATATATATATATATATATATATATATCTATATATATATATATATATATATATATATATATATATATATATATATATATAGATAGATAGATAGATAGATAGATAGATAGATAGATAGATAGATATAAAATGTTTCGACAAAGTACTTCAGCATTAGAGAACTATCTATATATATAAAACGTGTATGTATGCGGCGCAAAAATCTATAATATTTCTACACTCCGAATGGCAATGGCTGAAACTACCAGATGTAAACATTAGCGGTCATCCGTAATTTGCAACAGTGTGTGAACATGGATTTGCGCACTGAAATCAGGAATGCTTGAAAGCAAGCTGCATGAGCAAGTGAAAATTGGGAACAGTCTCAAGAAAGAAAGCGAAGAAGAAATAATTCATTAAGAGAGAGGTGTGATAGAGAGCATAAATGGTCGCGAGGTGAGGCTTAACCGTCGCCGGCATAGCAACCAACAGCCAGTAATAGTTAATTTTCTACACTTTTTTCAGTACTTGCTGAATTTATGCTCAATTTTATAAATGAAGAAATTTTCCCAACAATTTATTATTTGATATGATTAAGTGTAGATATCTGAATGTGAACAGTAATACATGCAGAGAGTGATATAATAAAAATACTATAGTTTAAATTTCCCCCCAACAATTTCTTATTTGTTGTAATGAAAGTATAGATATCTTAATTTTGAAAAATAGTACATACAGAGAGGGATATGTAATTTTTAAAATCATTTGGTGTTGGGTTTCTCAGTCTTATCTTTAACTCTGTTCTGAAGTAATAGAAATTAACATTTTTTGATCACGATGTTTTAGAATCAGCCTGATAGAGAATACCACTTAACAACGTATATTTATGATGACAAGTAATGGTAACATTCCTTAGATATGTTACTTTTAGTTGAGTTGTTTTGCAAAAGAAAATATAAAGCTAAAAGCGACCATGCTTAGCGAAGCGGCTAGTTGTAATATAAGAAGAACACAGATATATAAAAAAAATTGCCTATATAGCCTTCATCACTTCTTAGCCATTATATCTATATTCCCAAAGCTATATACTGTCTAATATACATACCAGTTACGATGTATGAGATACTATAATTGCAAATACTTATACTGATCCCCAAATGATCATTAATCTTACAATATCAATGCCAATGTGTCCAAAGCGTTCCTGAACTATTAACCACCGGATAGAGTAATCAGTAGAGAATTTGCATTTGAATCCAATCAACACACAATGAGATTTGGACAACACATGTAAATCAAATTTTCTTATCGCATAAATCAAACGCGGTAATTTGAGCCTAAATTTTAATACTTTAAATTTATGTGTTTTTAGCAACATTGAACAATAATTTTTAGTATATCGGTCTTTATATATTAAATGTACTGATATATTTTAAATCATTATTCTTGTTAATTAACACTAAATGAATAATTTAAAAATAATATTAATCGCACAAGTGAACTACATCAATACCTCAATACCAATTGGGAAGAACGGCTTTTGTAAAGAAAGTAGCTGAAGTTAAAAAGGAATCGATATGTTGCATTAAAACATGTAATTTAGTTGTAAGAATTTCTGTTTCCCATTTGGCCACTTTTCACACTTTCAAAAAACTGTTTTTTTCTGCTGTTTTGAAAAGGAAAAATACAAACCCGACTACTTTAAAATAATAACTATAGATAGAAGCACGTGTTAAATTTCCAATTTCATGTTTGTTCCGAGTTTTCTAGAGACAAAAGAACAAAAGGGCTTCAACAGGTATAGCAAAATCTTTGTTTTTATGTTTCTCAATTCATATTTTTTAAAATGTCTCGAAAACGCAACATCAGTCCAGTGTGTATTATTTAAGATTTTGATATGCTACCTAGTTTTTTATGCAGTAAATTGGTATTTTTTTCATTTCAGATAAGTTTGTCTCCAGAAAAAAAAGCGAATTTTGACGTTGGAAGAGGCATCGGTGTATTTTCAT
>OU015490.1:198884134-198901634 GCA_907164885.2 Dolomedes plantarius | reverse complement strand
TAAACATCAATTCAAAAGTTGAAGGATATTTATGAAATGTTTGTAATATTACGCTCAAAAATTGAGACATTACTTTCCTAAATATGAATAAAATATTGATATTAAATCCCAGTTAAAATATAAATATGCCTCCACATCTCCCGAAACCTGAGAGAGTTATTATAAGTATATGACATCAAATTATAATAAAGATTTAATACGACAATTACGCCAAGGGCTATTTAAGAAACTATGACACTCAAAAGATAGTTACTCTTAGAAAATAACTGTTCCCAGATGGTCATAATATCGTAAAAAGACATGAATGGCAATCTTCCGTGCAATTTTCATGCATAATTTGACCATTCACTTCGTGTTCCCCGGGAAAAGTGATTGTATATTTTTTTATCATCTTCCTGGAGAGTTATTCTTTGACATTAATTTAAAACGTTATCATTTTGAAAAGAAAATTTTTTTGGTAATTTATCAGGGAAAGTGATATTGAAATATAATATTGTTGGAAGAATTTACTGCTATATGAATTGATACTTTTAGGAAGAAACTGTTGATCGTGGAGAATAGTTATTTGGGGGAAATTTCATGCACTTTTGGGAAGAAAATTATCTTGTACAAAATTTGCTGTATTTCGAAAATACCTCTTTTTATTATTCACTCATTCAAATTAATCTTATGTTGTATTTATTCCTCAAGTGGATATCAAATCTATTTTATATTTAATGGGGGAACCAATAGCCAAGTACTGCATTTAAAGTTTTTACAGGAAATTATCATGCACAGTTCTTACTGTTTTTAAAAAATAACTCTTTATATCATCCATTCATTAAAATTTGTCTTATCTTGTATTTATTCCACAAGTTCATATCAAATCTATTTTATTTTTAATGGGTGAAAAAATTACATAATACTGCATTTAAAGTTTTTAGAGTAAATTATAATGCACAGTTCTTGCGGATTTTGAAAAATACCTCTTTATATGATTCACTCACTCATTAATCTTTTGCTGTATTTATTAATCCAGTGAATATCGAATATATTTTATTTTTAAGGGGGGAACCAAAAATATAATACTGCATTTAAAGTTTTTAGAATTATCATGCACAATTCTTGCGGTTTTTAAAAATACCTCTTTATATCATTCTCTCATTAAAATTTGTCTTATGTTGTATATTCATCAAGTGGATATCAAATCTACTTTATTTTTAATGAGTGAACCAATAACCTAATACAGCGTTTAAAGTTTTTAGAGTAAAGTATTATGCACCGTTCTTGCGGTTTTTAAAAATATACCTCTTTATAACCTTCACTCATTAAAATTCCTCTTATGCTGTATTTATTCATCAAATGGATATTAATTCTTTTTTATTTTTAATGAGGGAACAAATTGCACAATACTGCATTTAAAGTTTTTGAGTAAATTACAATGCACAGTTGTTGAGGTTTTTAAAAAATGCCTCTTTATATGATGCACTCATTCAAATTAATCTTATGTTGTATTTATTCATCAAGTGGATATTGAATATATTTTATTTTTAATGGGACAAACAATAACATAATACTGCATTTAAAGTTTTTAGAATAAATTATCATGCACAGTTTTTGCGTTTCTATAAAATAGCTCTTTATATTCACTCATTAAAATTTTTCTTATATTGCATGTATTCATTCAGTGGCTATCCAATCCATTATATCAGTGGTTCCCAACCTTGGGTACGCGTACCAGTACCGGTACGTGGACAAGCAGCTACCGGTACGCGAATGATTTTAAAATTTAAAACAAAAATCTATTAAAAATCTGTATTACAAAAAAGAAAAGAAATGACTATAATAACTAATAATCCATACGTTTTAATATTTTAGTTTGGAATTTCTTATCCATTGTTTGTGTTGTAATAATTTATTGGGATTTACCAAATCTCAAACGATGCCATCTACACCTGAATGTGTTATCTATGACCACCCCATAAAAATTTGGCACTCGCCTGCGAATTATAACTGTGTCTATAACTGTGTTTGCAAATTATAACTGTAACTGAGAAGTTTCTTGCCAAGCAGTAAAATTTTAATGCCATTTGCGACCACATATTTATGTGAAAAAGGATTTTCTGCAATGACTGCGATGAAAACCAAATATAGAGATTTGCTGGACATTGAATCGGATCTTCGCCTTAAATTGACAAACATTGAGCCCGATATTACTTCCTTAGTTAATATTAAACAGGCCCAACCTTCTCACTAATTATATAATTTTTAAAGTGATTATTATATTTTATGTATATGTTTAGCAATAGAAATATATCCCAAGTTACTTGTCTTTATTACAAATGTTCTCCATTGCATTTTATTCCCCATTTCAAAATTTTTGGTCTACCGGTACGTCATCAAATTGTTTAAAACGTACAGGTACGGTACTATAAAAAGGTTGGGAACCCCTGCATTATATCATTATTACATGGACCAATATCAGAATACTGCAATTAAAGTTTATAAAGTAAATTGCTGTGCAGAGTAATTTGCTGTTTTTGGAAAATACCTTTTTTTTATGATTTCCTCTCTTTCAAAGTATTATTATGTTTCATTGATTTGTCCGGCGGATATCATACTTTTATATTGTTATTACGGGAATCAATAATCGAGTACTGCAATTGAAGCGTGGGACGTAAATTCCAATTTAAAATATTTGCGATTTCTGGATAATAACCTTTTATGGGATTCAATCATTCGAATTAAGGTAATATTGTATTTATTCCTCGAGTGGACATCAATTCCACTATATTACTATTTCGCAAATTGATAAACTTACAAGTAAATTTATAAATGAATACTGCAGTTAAAGTTTCTAATGTAAATTATCACACAGAGTACTTGGGGCTTCCAGAAAATACCTCTTTATACGGTTTCCTTATGCAAACTAATATTATGGTGTATTTATATCTCCTGTGGATATCAAATCCATTATATTATTACGCAAACTGATAACCGAATACCAGAATTAAACTTTATAAAGTATATTATCATGTATAGTACTTGCAATTTATAGAAAAGACATATTTATATTATTCACACATTCAAATTACTCTAATACTGTATTTATTCGTTTAATGGATTTCAAATACATTATACTATTATTAAGTGATCAAGTAAATGAATACTATAATTAAAGATCGTAAAGTAGATAATCATGGAGAGTACTGGCGATTTTTGGAATAGCCAGATTACAATTCCCTCATTCAAATGAATCTTATATTGTATTTATTCATCCAGTGGATATTAAATTCATTGTATTATTGTTGCGGGAACCAATAACTGAATACTGCAATTCAAGTTATGAACATCAGTAAAATGATCTGCTAAGCAAATATAATTTGCTTAAACAAATAAAGTGACTAAACATTATAAAGTTTCCTTTAAAATATATACCTCCCAAGTATTGCATACGACAGGATTTATTTAGTTGATAATAATAGCATCAAAATCCTAGAACTTTAGGGGGTAACGGGAACAGGTCTTCGACAGGCTTCAAAAACCACTGGATGCAATTACCCAAGTGAAAAACACCCGTCATTTGTGATTTATCGAATCATTTTTTTAAAAAGTTGAGTCCCAAATAAATCGCAATATTTTGTATAACTTAAGATGAATCTGAAATCAAATGTAATTTTTTGAATCAAACATCGTACAAATCATGATTTATTTACAAATTTTCTAACAAGAAAATTACATCTAACACCTAAAGTGGTATTAAAGAGTTATTATACCTGTGGGACTAACACAATCAACGACCCTTGAACTGTAATCCAAAATTTTAATGTTTACATACCCAACTTAACAGTTTTATACAAGCACATGTAAAAGTTATAGATTTATCCTGACTCTATAAAAGTAATGTTACATCCTTTTATGTGTAACCCTGTGAGAGTAAGGGGGTTTACTTCCTTATACAAAAACCTTATTACATTATTTTTTAAGCATTAAAATAGTTCTCTCAGTAAATCTCTTCGGAACCCCGTAAAAGTAGCAAAATTTACTCTTCCTCGACAAAAATTTTGTTACATTATTTTTTTATGTATTAAAATAGTTCTCTAAGAAAATCTCTACGGAACTCCGTAAAAGTAATGGAGTATACTCGTCCTCGACAAAAATCCTGTTACATTATTTTTTCATGTATAAAAATAATTCTGTTAGTAAATCTCTACGGAACCCCGTAAAAGTAGCGAAATTTACTCTTCCTCGACAAAAATTTTGTTACATTATTTTTTTATATATTAAAATAGTTCTCTAAGTAAATCTCTACGTAATCCCGAAAAAGTAGCGAAATTTACTCTTCCTCGACAAAAATCCTGTTTCATTATTTTTTATGTATTAAAATAGTTCTTTTAGTAAATCTCTACAGAACTCCGTAAAAGTAGCGAAATTTACTCTTCCTCGACAAAACTTTTGTTACATTATTTTTTTATATATTAAAATAGTTCTCTAAGTAAATCTCTACGTAATCCCGAAAAAGTAGCGAAATTTACTCTTCCTCGACAAAAATCCTGTTTCATTATTTTTTATGTATTAAAATAGTTCTTTTAGTAAATCTCTACAGAACTCCGTAAAAGTAGCGAAATTTACTCTTCCTCGACAAAAATTTTGTTACATTATTTTTTTATATATTAAAATAGTTCTCTAAGTAAATCTCTACGTAATCCCGAAAAAGTAGCGAAATTTACTCTTCCTCGACAAAAATCCTGTTTCATTATTTTTTATGTATTAAAATAGTTCTTTTAGTAAATCTCTACAGAACTCCGTAAAAGTAGCGAAATTTACTCTTCCTCGACAAAACTTTTGTTACATTATTTTTTTATATATTAAAATAGTTCTCTAAGTAAATCTCTACGTAATCCCGAAAAAGTAGCGAAATTTACTCTTCCTCGACAAAAATCCTGTTTCATTATTTTTTATGTATTAAAATAGTTCTTTTAGTAAATCTCTACAGAACTCCGTAAAAGTAGCGAAATTTACTCTTCCTCGACAAAAATTTTGTTACATTATTTTTTTATATATTAAAATAGTTCTCTAAGTAAATCTCTACATAATCCCGAAAAAGTAGCGAAATTTACTCTTCCTCAACAAAAATTTTATTACATTATTGTTTATGTATTAAAATAGTTCCCTAAGTAAATCCCTACGTAATCCCGTAAAAGTAGCGAAATTTACTCTTCCTCGGCAAAAATCCTGTTGCATCATTTTTTATGTATTAAAATAGTTATCTAAGTAAATCTCTACGGAGTCCCATAAAAGTAGCAAAATTTACTCTTCGTCGACAAAAATCCTGTTGCATTATTTTGTATGTATTAAAATAGTTCTCTAAGTAAATCTCTACGGAACTCCGTAAAAATACCGGAATACACTCTGCCTCGACAAAAATCCTGTTACATTATTTTTTTATATATTAAAATAATTCTCTTAGTAAATCTCTACGAATCCCCGTAAAATTAGCGAAATTTACTCTTCCTCGACCCAATCTCTATTACATTATTTTTTAAGTATTAAATTTGTTCTCAGTAAATTTCTACGGGGACCCGTAAAAGTTAAGAAATTTACACTTCCTCGACAAAAATCCTGTTGCATTATTTTTTATGTATTAAAGTAGTTGTTTAAAAGTTATCTATAAGAGCCATGTGAGAGTAATAGGGTTTACACTGCCTCTACAAAAAACCTTCAACATCATTTTTTATGCAGTACAATACTTCTCTAAATTGTCCAATACAAGAACCATGCCAGAGTTGGGGGATTCATTAATTCTCTACAAATATCCTGTTCCATATTTTTCGTGTATTAAAATGCACTTGTAGTATACAACAAGTTCTATCCGATAATGTACAGCAGTGCTGAAAACAGATTTTACGGAAAACACAGGAATAAAACTGCATATGCACTATGTGATGAGAAATTTGGTTTAGAAAATACATGTTCTTACTTTTTTATCTAGACAGAATTAACTAGAATTTCATGGGACACTACACATTTAATCCATACTTGTACAAGTCAAACATACGGATTCTAATTTCTTCCATCATATTAAAAAATCACCAATTTTTGATAAATGTGTTCAAAACATGAAAGGGAGAGATTATTAAAAAAATGACGTGTCAAAAAGTTTCCTCTTAATTAAAATAGAAAAAAAATGTCTTAGAAAATGTATACAGCAACATGGATTCAATTTTCTTTCCTTGGAAAAAACCTTCTTTTCACCTCTCAAATCAAGCTTTTATCTAAATCAGAAATCTTTGCCCTAAAGCGACAAAATTGAATTTGAATTATGATTTAATCTTCACAATCTCTAAAATCAATATATTTAGGAAACTCTTTGCGACAGTGGCGTAATACCGGGCACTTGGAACTTAATTTCGAACAATTTGGAACTTCAAAGTCTTATCGCTTATTTTCTGAAATGTGTGAGTTCATATTAACTTCAAAATACTCATTTTGTGCCATGAAAGCATGTTGTTGCAAACTTTCTTTTGGTTAAAAATTAATACTAAACAGAAGGAATATTTAAGTTTATGCTGGAGAAAATAGGTTTTTTAACATGAAAAAATGCTGAGTGTTCAGAAGCTGTCAAATTTCCCAGAAAAATAATAAAGCTTGACCATCATATAATAAAAATTCGCATATATATATATATATATATATATATATATATATATATATATATATATATATAAATATATATATATATATATATATATATATATATATATATATATATATATATATATATATATATATATATATATATATATATATATATATGTGTGTGTGTATGATAATATTACTAACTACTTATAATCGCCCACTCTGTATTTCATCTCTGCCATGGTAACCCGTCCTTCTTGTCTTGACGTAAACGCTTCGCCTTCCACATACTAACTTCCTCTGCCAATTCTGGCAATCTCTTTCACCTAATTCTATTTTGGCGCTTTTTTGGAGGAGACGCGAGCTGGCTCCGAGCTGATTAAGATGTGTTAATCTTTACGTCAATAAACTTTAATTAATTGTTATGATTTGGAATCTTTGTTACGGCCTCGATTGCATTATTTTCACGAGATGTCCACTCCGGACATTTCATATATATATATATGTGTGTGTGTGTGTGTGTGTGTGTGTGTGTGTGTGTGCGTGTTCGTTCGTTCTTCATGTTGCAAACTAAATTACGTTTGTTTTAGAGTTAGTTCCAGTTGCTGTTTTAGGAGTAGACACTTTTAGTACATAAGCTGATGTAGATATTCCTTTTCACTAATAATGAAATCATGGTACAAATTGTTCAACTAGTATTATCTTAACTAGTTACATACAGGTTATGTATTCTCGATTTTTTATTTCAAATCACAAACTTTTCTGAATTAGGTTTCCTTATCTTACAGTTTTTTTTATGTAATAGATTATTTTTCAGAAGCCCTGTTTTACCTATTCCTATCGTTAGCGATAAAAAAACAACAACAATATTATTAGATGATTTAAATTCCATTAATTTTCAGGGGTTATATATATATATACATGTTTATTAGAATATAAGTATGACAGTATGAACCTACAGTAATTAAATATTTTCCCGTGGCATCTGATTTCAAATATCAATTAGTTTGCCTTGAGAACTGTAAAAATTTGACAACAGAATACGCGTCTGATTCCGCCAAAAGAAAAAAACCATTTATAAATGCCTGCTACCTTTTCCAGGCAAATATTTATTTTGAGTGAAAGAAACAAAAATATTTGTTTTAAAATTTAATCGAAACTGAACTGAAAGAGAGCTACATATGAATTGTTATTCTATTTTTAGACTGACAAATATCCAATGAAATTATTTTTAGCATATGTAGTTTTGAGGTAATGATAATTTCTAATTCAATACGATTATTTACGTGTTGAGAGTTTCATTAGACAGCCAAAAATGTTGGAATCCTGCCACATTCCAGCAACTACGAGTATTTTTAATTCCAAATCTGAAATCTTTTGAGAAAATGGCTTATCTAGAGATGTTGTGATACTTCATTTAAATGCTCTAATTTTCAAGCAGCTAATGGATATTTACCTTAAAGAACTAGATTAATAAAGAACAAATTTAACATATCACTTCTTATACCGAAACATTATTTGTAGACTGCATGTGTGGCCGAACTAAGTTCTGTAAAATTAGAAAATGACACAAATATCTCTTATAATATTAATTATAAGAGTTGATTGAAAACAAATATGTACCCTCATGAAATATAGTTTACCCTGTAAAACACCTATTTAAAACTCTCATGTCGAAGGTGACACTAGGTTAAGAAATTTGACATAATAATGGTTTCGAATAATGGCCAATAATGGTTCCGAAAAAATATGGCCGTTTTCAAGGGTGGCTGTCAAAAAGAGGTTTCTGTCATGACATTAGCTCTATGGAGTCCTTGATCGGTTCTGCACAAAATATGGTCGTTTAGAGGAGTGGCCGTCGAATAAGGTTCGCCGTAGAGCTACATCTAAATTGTTAATTTATTTTATGATATATATATATATATATATATATATATATATATATATATATATATACAGGGTGGTTCAAATTAAAGTATCCCTGTTTGGGACGCCCTGACGACAAAAGCAGTGGACGTAACGTCGTCATATTTGAAGGGTATACATATTTGGCCATGGGAAATTGATTGGTTGGAAAAAATAATTCTAACAAAGACCGCTAGGTGCAAATGAGGAGCTGCGATCGGTTGAAGGTAAGGAAAATGAAACATGACTGTACGAAGAAAGGAAAGAATACGAGGTCTCGGTAATTAACATTAATAGTAGAGTTCGTTACACAAGAACTGTCGATCCTACAGAAATGTTAGTGAAGGCTCAAACGAAAGGCATGCACGTAGTAACAACAGCACACAAAGATTTCACAGGTGGTTTTCATGTGTCCACCGTGCTTCAGGGCCAAAGCGTGACACCGTGTTATAGCATGATCCACAGCGGCGTGTAACTGGTCGGGACCGATGTTATGTACGTGCAAAAGGATGTTGTTCTTCAAATCCGCCAGATTTCCTATGTTTCCCTGATAAACTTCATCTTTGAGGTAACACGAAAGCTAAAAATCGCACGGGGTTAAGTCGGGTGAACGTGGAGTCCATCTGGTAGGAAATGTACGGCTGATAATGCGATCCCCCGTAAAATGACGTCGCAGCAATTGTTGAACATCACGTCCAATGTGTAGTTTAGCTCCTGCGTAGCGAACTCTACTAATAAAGTTAATTACCGAGACCTCGTATTCTTTCCTTTCTTCGTACAGTCATTTCACATATTCCTTACCTTCAACCGATCGCAACGCCTCATTTGCACCTAGCGGTCTTTGTTGGGACTAATTTTTTCCCACCAATCAATTTCTCAAAGCCTGATATGTATACCCTCCAAATATGAAGATGTTACGTCCACTGCTTTTCTCGCCAGGGCGTCCCAAACAGGGATAATTTAATTTGAACCACCCTGTATATATATATATATATCGGGTGCGTCATAAATTCGTGCAAAGTTCAAAAATTCGTAATAAAGGAAGTAATGCTCAGAAAAATTTTCTGTTTGTGCCAATACGATCAGAGGGACATTGGATTTTTTTCCATGTAAAAAAAAAAAAAGGTTCCAAAAGTAGCCGAAAGAGGGCGCTCACACGTCATACTGAGACGTTTTATTCAAATCAGGCAAACACAGAGAAAATCAAACAGATCATAATAATATGAGACTGTGCATTTATTTTAAAGTAACATATTTTCAATATTACCACCAGCACAAGGAAATAGGTGAGGCGCGTCACTGCGCTCATTAAAGCGGAGTGTCGCATGTTGCCATCGATAGCAGCCACTGTCTGTCGAATGGCATTTTTCAGTTCCACCAAAGTGGTTGGGGAGCCACGGTACACACGAGACTTTATGTATCCCACAACCAAAAATCTGCCCGGGTCATGTCTGGTGATCGTGAGGGCCACTGAACCTTACAACCGCGACTTATCACTCGGTCTTCAGTAAAAAATTCCAATAGGAACGTCTTGGCATCACGTGAAATGTGGGGCGGGGCTCCATCCTGCATGAAGGTGACAACAGGTAACGCATATCTTTACTGCAACGCGGACTTAACGTGGTCACGCAAAAGTTTAAGATACCGTGCTGCAGTGACTGTACAGGTTTTCCTGCCGGATACAGGACAAGGCTCTTCAAAGAATAAAAGACACGGTGAAATCACACCAAACAGTTACATGAGGAGAATGCAGTGGTTGGCTTATGTACTCCCGAGGGTTTGACGTCGCCCAGATAAGACTGTTTTGTGTATTAACGTCACCATACGGTGAAAAGTGGGCTTCATCCGTCCACATAACGTTCAGCAACCATTGTGGGTTACGTTCCATTTGTGCCAGAACAGATGTAGCAAAGTTTTGTCTTGCATTTGTATCTGCCGGTAATAACTGAAGTGTCGGGATTTTGTACGGCTACAGATTCAACATTCCGTGCAGCATACATCGAATAGACGGTTCCGGAATTCCCGTTCTTCTCCCAGCTTCTCGAGCACTGCTACTCCCCGTTGATGTCTCGGCTGCCAAATCTTCCATGACACTTTGTACAACATGGACGCGGTCCGCGCTCAAGGATGGTCTGCCAGTTCGTGGGCGATCCTTCAACTCCCCGTTTTCTCAAAAGTCGTACTAAATTCAGTATCCCAATCAATGAAATAGGGCTTTTTTGCGCCTTCAGTCCTTTCTCCATGCGAAACATTCGCAATGCAACAGTTGTGGATTCACCATTCTTGTAGAAAAGTTTAACCACCTTCGCTTGATCTGGTAAAGAAAGCATGCTGCCGACTTCGAATGAAGGATCCATTTCCAGCCAGGTCTTTTATTGATAGCCTGATTTGCATAAAACGCCTCAGTCTGACGTTTGAGCGCCCTCTTTCGGGTACTTTTGAAAACTTTTTTTTACATAGAAAAAAAATCCTATGAATCCTATGTACTTTTTTTTACATAGAAAAAATACCTTTTTTTACATTGGAAAAAAACCTTTTTTTACATAGAAAAAAAAACCTTTTTTTACATAGAGAGAGACAGAGAGAGAGCGAAACTTCCCTAGCCGGCCAACCTCAAAATAGCCACTTTCTTTGGAACCCTTTACTGCCATCACAGTGAAGTTTCATTGTATATAAAACTAATCATAGACACATAGACATGTATAACTAACATTTAATCCAATTCACGTGGTTTATTTTTAAAGTGGTAAAAGATTTTGTAAACATCTTTATTAAATTTTCTACTCTAGTATCTTCAAGTGACATGAGAACTTTGAATAAGACTTTTATAGGTAAACTATATTTTCTCGGGGCAAATATTTATTTTCCGTAAACTCTTATAATTAATGTTTGGCATTTTATGTCTTTAATTTATACACCTTTCAAAGAAATATTCCGACAGACACATTTCTACATAATTCTGATAACTAGCTTTACCTCGAAGTACATAGTTCTGCAGAAATGACTCAACAAGCAAATAATATATAAATCTGATTTTACATTTTAATTAACGTAAGGATTTTAATTACGTTGTGATGGGTTTTACTCAATATTTACTTTGAAATTTCTAACAGCTTTTAATGTTACTCTAGACGCCGGGGGAAAAATATATTTTAGAAAATTCTAGGGTTAGCAGTAAATACTTTTGTAATCATGTCTATGTAATAAAAGCACTTTTGGGTGAAATATGATCATTTTATATGATAATTTATGAAATGAAATACAGTATTAGGAAGATTTGTGCAAGAATATTCATCAATTAGATTTTTAAGAGACATTTGAGAACAGTTTTTGTTAAATTTTAATTTTGGTGACATGTAAGATAAATAGACAAAATCTTAGGTTACTCTAATCCTAGAGTAACATTAGGTTACTAGAGTAACTAGAGTAACATTAGGTTTATCTAATGTTACTCTAGACGCAGGGGGAAAAATATAATTTAGAAAATTCTAGGGTTAGCAGTAAATACTTTTGTAATCATGTCTATGTAATAAAAGCACTTTTGGGTAAAATATGATCATTTTATATGATAATTTATGAAATGAAATACAGTATTAGGAAGATTTGTGCAAGAATATTCATCAATTAGATTTTTAAGAGACATTTGAGAACAGTTTTTGTTAAATTTTAATTGTGATGACATGTAAGATAAATAGACAAAATCTTGATTTTTACCTAAAATGTATATTTTTTTTTATTTATTTTGCATTGAAGTTAGCAAATAGCAAAAATTAGGCAATCTATCTCCAACGAGAGTTCGATCCAAAGAAGCTGAAAAATTCACAGAATCTTGGTTTCTGACAGAACAAATCTCAATATTATTTTAGGCTAATGAACTCCGTACATACCTGTGATTTTCGCAGACGCCTGCAACCATATTTAAAGGGAGAAAACGTAGTCAAAGGGGGAAAAAACCTGAAAATTTATGAAACGTAAATCATCTAATGATATAGTTGTTTTACTATTATCGCTAACCATAGAAATATGTAAAACAGGTCTTCTGAAAAATAACCTGTTACATTTAAAAATTGTAAGAAAAATGAAACCTAATTGGAAAAAGTCTGTGATTTGAAATAAAAAACTGAGAATCCATAACCTTTATGTAACTAGTTAAGATAATACTAGTTAAACAATTTGTACCATGATTTAATTATTAGTGATAAGCAATATCTACATCAACTTATGTACTAAACGTGTCTTCTCCCAAAAAGAACTGCAACTAACTCTAAAACAAACGTAATTTAGTTTGCAACATGAACAACACACTCTGATCCGGGAATAAAAAATGCTTTCTGAGCTATCTATAGCTTAAAAATAACCATGCCAGAGGAAAAACGGTTTTTAATTCTTTGGTTTCATTTTTAATATGCCTGTGATATGCTTCTTACTTATACCTCCTAGTTATATAAACCCTTTTGGAGCTCAAAGAAGGAGTTGCATAACACGTCTCGAAAGACGTGGTGTTATGCAACTCGATGGTGTAATTTCTTGTCGCAAGAATTGCAACAAGAAAGCGAACTTAAACAAATCTGATTGGCTACTAAAATTGAATAGAATATATTAAAAATTTTATTTTGTAGATTTCCGTTTACACACGCTGACTATAAAAACACAAAATAATTCGTGCAGATATGTTACGCTATACATTAATTAAACACGCATATCATGGGAAACACAGATAATTGAAGAATTTGAAGACCAAATTGAGCTTTTTTAGACCCTAAAAAAAGAAACATTGTTTAAAAGTATATTTTCATACATAAATTAAGTATGTTTCTTGTGATTAATAAAATTGTTTATACATCTCGTTTAAAGCAATTTGACTAATCCAGATTTAAATAAATGAAGCAGAAATTCCTATAATTGTTTTATTAAGTTCAATATTTCACAATCTCACTTAAACAGCTGATGGATTTCTTCTCAGAGAAATGTAATTCTCTGGAAATAGCGTTCAATTCAATTCAACTGCAAAGATTAATGGTTATACGCCTCTCTGATTCCATGCCGCTGAATTTTCAATAAATTGTTTTACCTTAAGTTATTAAAACTACCAGAAAATGTTGAAAACAAAAGTAATATGACATTCATCTGCTTTAAATGAGATAGTTAATTCTCAGTGAATAACTATTTAAACTATTATAAATTTTTAAAATTATTTTAATAGGAATCGGTTGTAAAACCTGAGTATATAAGTTGATTGGTAACCTTATAGCAGTTTTAGTTTGATAATAAATTAAGTAATAATTTAAAAGCTAAATGGTAAAAAATGTAATTAATTCTTACTATCGATTAAGGAAATTATGTATAGAGTGTTTAAACGGAGAATTTTGGATCTTTCCAGGAACGTTGATTAGGGAAAAATATGCTGTAATGTTTAATGAAGCTGTAATATTGCCGGTGATGGCCGGGCACTGGCCGAATTAATAGAGCGCTTTCCAGCGTCTGTGTGTTCGAGTCCCATTATTGGCAAGTATTATTGTGGTCGTACGGAATGGGCTTTAAGCAGTAGGCACCGGTCTAATAAGCCATCGAGTAGCAAAGAATTACCGCCGCTCTCTCAACCAACGTTACCATTAATGTAAGCTTTAATGTTTGATGGTCTTTAATGCAAGATAAGTTTTGTTTTTATATGCTATTCAGTTTTTATTTGTTTGTTTCGTACGGATTACTATGCGGCATTTCAAAAACCCAGAAGGCTGCTCGCATATTGCATTTAAGCTTTTTAAACCAATCCCAAATACCACATGCATGCAGCGAGCTTTTCTCCTTTGTTTTTTAAGCTCCGTTCTTAGGTAGGGTTACATTGTGCACTGTTATATCAGTATTCTAGCCATTATTAAAAATGATCTGATTCTTGAATAGTATTTTTAAGCGATTTAGCATTGATCGGATAAATGCTAGTATGTTAAGTTAGGGATGCGATGTCGATGTTTTCAAAACATCGATGTTTTAAACATCGATTTATTGAAGCCGATTTTTTAAACATCGATGTTTTGTGCTCGATGTTTTACGTTGTCTCGATGTTTTTTAAAAAATTAAAATGTACCATAATAAAAAAATAACTACGTAGCATAATTTTACCACTCAGTAAATGTAAGTCTGAATTCTGAAAAGACGAATACAAAAGGGTATTGATTAGAGACAAATATGCCCCAATAGCCCCAGTAATTGTTATTTACAGTTAGGGATGCGAAATCGACAACAAAACATCGATGTTTCG
This sequence comes from Dolomedes plantarius, assembly GCA_907164885.2. Taxonomy (NCBI): domain Eukaryota; kingdom Metazoa; phylum Arthropoda; class Arachnida; order Araneae; family Dolomedidae; genus Dolomedes; species Dolomedes plantarius. Next base: position 198,886,852 of record OU015490.1, on the reverse strand, counting down.
AAACATCGATATTCAATATTAAAACATCGATGCTAATATAACATCACCCCAAAACCATCGATGTTTTTGAACATCGATGTTTCCGTCCAAATATCTGTTGTGAGATACACATTTGAGACATTGCTCAATCGCTCTTTTAACATAAATGACACTGTTTCGTACTTTTGATCTATCATTGAATCTATTGTTCTTCGTGATGAAACAGTATATAAAGGCACAGTTACTTTTAACAAATGTTTAAAACCCTCGTCTTCAATGATTGAAATCGGCTGAGAATCGCTACAAGTTATGTAAAGAATAGCTTAAGAAAATTTTCTGTGCATATCTCCAACATCTTTAAAAGAAATAACATTTGTGAAACTGTTTTTCAAAGTTTTTTAATGGAGCCTAGGAATAGTGGAATACGAACTTACGGTTTCTTCTCTATGTTCCGTTTCAGTCACCGAAATGCTTGGAATGGCTGGGGTCGCAGCATCTGGATTGTGTGGTTTAATTTTTGCTTTGGGTTTAATTGATGACTCAAAATACGCGTTGTAAATATCACTACATTTTGCCTTCAAATGTCCAAATAAATTCGTGGTATTGCCAGAAGTTTGAAGGACTAAATGCAAATAATGCATTTCGCCAATTTGTCAGAGGTTTTTGAAAAATATTTCCAAACGGTACTTTTGGGAGGCATCTTACTAATAATATTAAAGTTAACTTATATAAAACCAGAACAAAACAAAAACTTAAACGGCCACTCTCGTGTTTGTACTATTTATAAAATAAAACCCCATGGAAGATTCTGGAGTGTCAAGAACATTCCAAGCGCTCAGATTGATTCATTGGTTGTTGATTGCCATTTGTCTCGTTGCTAGGGGATTATTCCCTCTTTTGTATTCGTCCTTTTCAGAATTCAGATTTACATTTACTGAGTGTGAAAATTATGCTAGGTGGTTAATTTTTTATATTAGAGTGCTTTTTCATTTAAAAACAAACAAACCATAAAAACATCGAACAACGTAAAACATCGAGCACAAAACATCAATGTTAAAAAAAATCGATTCTTCAATAAATCGATGTTTATAACATCGATATTTTGAAAACATCGACATCGATGTCGCATCCCTATTTACAGTAAAGAAAAAATAAGCTTGTTCAGTTTTCCCGCATACGTTGGTTTTGCATCAGTACTTCAAATTGGTGTAAATATATGCAATTTTCTTTTGTATTATTTAATTTGAAAATAAAAGATTTGTTAATAAATTGAAATAATTTCTTCCTCAATTTTCTGGTAAAATGTGTAATGGAAATTCTGCGATATGCGCTGACTCTAGCAACCAAGTTTTTGTCATTTGTGTCAGCCCAACTTGAGAGTAAAATTACCCCCCCCCCCCTTCCATGACTAACCGAAGTAACATTAATCTTAGAGGTTACTAAACCAGTTTTAAAAAATGAAAGTTCATAAGCATCGATGTTTAAAAACATCGATGGTTTGGGGGTGATGTTTAATTAGCTTCGATGTTTTAATAGTGAATATCGATGTTTCAAAACATAGATGTTTTGTTGTCGATGTCGCATACCTATGTTAAGTTAGCTACTGACTACATATGTTTGTAAATGATTACTGAATTAGAGCGGTAAAAAAATTTCCATGGTTTTGGACGATTAGATATTTTACTCAGGATTACGTTCCTCAATTACGGTCCTCCGGAGTGAAAAAAATTGCCCTTCGTCGTAAGTTATAATTTTGGCAGCGCGCCAAACCCAATAGCAGTAAACATCTAAACAGAAAAGTACCAAATTGCGTCAAAAAAAAGTAACCAAATGATAAGTAATCCTACGTTAATAACCCGTGGTAGTTTCGTTAGAGGAAACTACCTGACTTTTTTTTTTCATTTGTTTGGAGCTGAGCGTAACTCTTTTCCTGGGAGAAACCAGAAGTGTGCGACCACTTCACCGCATGCATAACATGCGTTGCCTCAGATGCACCACAGGGGTAGGTCCACGCTACACAAGTACCAGTTATCAAAGGAACTTACTTTAAACCGGACTAACGTTAATAATCTTTGTGCGACTTATCTGGATTTAAAAATTAAAATTCAAAATAGGGAAATAAAAATAGGGATTTATGATAAAAGGTTTTTCCATAGCACCTTAAACTATAAAATTTATTATAATATTTTTTACTCACAACTTTACAGAATAAAAACATATGTAACAACGCTGGGGATTTTTTGGAGGCATGTAGCATTTTCGAGGAAAACTTAAGAAAAAACGATTTCCCTAAAAATTTCGGCAATTTAAAAGTTTTAAAAAAATGGCATTTAGACTCAGGAAATTTTAAAGATGTTTAGAATAGTATTTGTGTTTTCATTTGGTTAAGTTGTAATGGGGGGGGTGGAGCTATAGTAATGTTACAATGACGTAACCTTTAGGATAGAATTGGCTGCTGTTTCGCCATAACCGTCACTTACGGAATTGGGGTGTGTAATCATCGTTTACTTTGCATTAGGATTTTTGTGTGCTTGCATGTAAGGTGCGTTGAGCCCATACTGTAAGTTGTGTTTGTCTTTTCATTTTCTTCTTGACTAATTGCTTCTTTGGGGGACTCGGGGACTTGGGATGTTTTTTGGGCTTACCTGCATGCTATTCAGAAAGTTCCCCTTGAGGTAACTGACATGGTTAGGCTCCCTGATGACGAGACCTGTCGGTTACCTCTGTTGTTTTATGGTT